>APFE030783913.1:21466-89253 GCA_000404065.3 Pinus taeda | reverse complement strand
GTGGGGGGAGAGAGAGAGAGAGGGGAGAGAGAGGGGGGAGAGAGAGAGAAGGGAGAGAGAGAGAGGGAGTTAGAGAGGGGTGGCGGGGAGAGAGAGAGAGGAATTATTTATAAAGGAGCACTTATGTACAAATTCACCCCCTAAGATAGAATTGTCTTAATATATACAAGCAAAGTCCATAAGAAGGCATTTAATAGTGGTAGCAGATTAGTCCTAGCATATGTTCAACCAAAATTGGTAGTGATGATGACTATTCACTAGAACAATACTTCGCACCTATACATAGACAAGTCAAAGACTAAATAAGAGAGGGTTGCTTAACCAAAGAGTTTCACTTTTCCTTCCATAAGGTTAAAAAATATTTCTAAACTGAGTTGTGGAGAGTCCCTCTAATGTATGCTCTACCTCAAGTAATTTAAGCTCTATGAAAAACACATATTTTTTTCTATAAAATTCACTTATGAATTAAATTTTCTGTAGATATGCATGAATGTAATGTGGTGAAATATTTAAATATTTGTTTCTGTTGGGTCAAATAAGCCAACACCATACCCAATACATCTTGGGTTATTTTGAAATGCCCCATCAAAATATCCCCTTACATGAGAGTGGTGAAATCCTAAGTGAAGAATAAGCCTAGGATTTTAGGAGGATTTGTAACCTTTGGTTGTATTTTGATGGATTTTAACTTATATAATATCCTATAGGGGTTTGTTGATTTATTTTGATAGATGCATTCATTCCAAGCAAGCTAGGTTGACCACATCCTCCAAGGCTAGTCCTTTGCCTACATCTAAAGTGCTATTGATCCACTTATGTTGGGTTGAGTTGATGTTTCCACTTGTCCATTGATGAGGTTGAAGACATAACATTTGAGAGATAACTCAAAATTTTGTGGTGAAATGGTATTGTATAAGATGTGTGAAATAGATACTTCATATTCCTCATAGGATGAGCATTATTGGGCATTAAAATAAAATAGTTTTTACTTGGGCATTGACTTTCCAATGTTTGGTCCACCACTATGGTAGGTGTTAGGGGGATGGGGAGGGAAGTGAATTTTGTATCCAATTTTAACATTATGCCTTCACAGAGTTGGATTTTATCCCTACATCAAGAAACCCTCTTCCTCTTTGAGTTGAGTTTCATATGAACTCCTTTCATTCTTTTTGATCTATTCACATTAAATCAAGATCTTATGTCGAGTTCCATGTTTGGAGAGTTGATCACATTTCATGGGAAATTTGACTAAGGGTAGTGAGTTGTTTGGTCCTACAAGGTCGTGGGGGAATGATGCATTGTTGATAATTTTGTACCCATCTATTCAAGCCCATTTTTATGCATGAGTGATCTGTTGTAATCTATCAAAGGTGATTTATTATGAGATGAGATGCTAGTGTGATGGATTTTCGAAGTTTGATCCTCCTTAGTTTTATTTGTTGGTATCTTTAATCCACTATTCCAAATATATTATAGTTATATATATCATATAAAACATTTCCAAGGCCCCTTTTTTCATTTGCTTCTACGTTCGTTTTGTTGCTAGTGTAGTCACAAAGATACCAAAATGTTTTATTCCTTAACCTCTTGTACCCTTTGGATAGGATAGGGATTCCCAAGATAATATTTATGTTCTTTCATATTCTTTCTTTCCTTTTGAAACATAAGTGAAGAAAATCTAAGGTGTGTTAGGATGTATTGTGGAAAGAGGCTAATGTGAATCAATATACTAGAACGATGTATGGTACAATTTTATCAGTGCAATTCTGCCAACTCTTAAGATCCATCAATGGTTTTAGTGGGAAATGTTAACTTTGATGAGATCAATGGTCCAAGCCCATTCCCAAATTATATAGTTAATTGGTTTTAGATGGAAACCTGGGAAACATAATTTTTTATCCAAATATTGCTATGAGAAGAGAAGAAGTTTTTGGATTAAGGAAAGATGGAGCTAGGGGATGTGATTCAAATAGCCAAGCAAAAGAGATCTAGAATTTTGGCATAGACTTTTGCTTTCAAAATCGAGCCATTATCAAAGAGGATAAATTCATATAGAAACAACAAGGGGGTAATGTTAACCCTATCTACTACATTTATTCATTTGATATTGTCTAGATTATGTGATTTATTAATTTACCAAGCCCCTCTATCATGATCAAAAGAGAAGGGGTTCAAGTGGACATCCCTATTAGAGACCTCTAGAGGAATGAACAATATGGGAAGTTGTGTTATTTATTAGGATTAAAAATGGGATGGATAAGATATAAACTTCCATCCAATCAATGAAATGCCTAGAGAAGCCTACCTATATTAGAATTGGTTCGAGGTAGTGGTAGTTGGATCAATCAAAATATTTTGAGAGGTCAATTTTTTCTATCAATGCTCATTTGCAAAGAGTTTTGGAAATGTGATGGATATCTTGGACTGTGGGATCATGGATGACTTAGCCATGGAGAAAAATGATTTCTTCTTTCGAAATATTCTCAAATAGGATATATTTAAGGTGAGCAATGATTGTGCTAGAGATACTTTTGTAAATACTATTGCATAAAGAGAATGGGTGAAAATGTTCAAAATGGGAGGGAATATTTACCTTGAGGATGATGTCTAAGAAAGTAGAGTTTAAATCTTAAATCACCTTCCCTTGGATTATTATTCTACTGCTAGAAGTAGATCCAAAAACCTCTAAAGAAATTGATTATAAATTCATTTGGTCACGAAGATTAGTTATGTTGCATTCTAAGGAGGGTATGTTTGAGTTTTAATAGGTGGATTGGTGCCATGAGTGCTTTGTTTGTGCCTTCATCTAACCATATAGGAAGAGAATCAACTATATTCAATATGTTCCTTAGGGCCTCTCTAGGGTGTTGGGTATACAAATATTTAGAGTAAGAAAACATTGCAATATTGATGGAGTCAAACAAATTACATTGTATCCCGTATGGTCCATCATCCTACATGTAGAGTTGAAATATTTATGATTTTCTAATTGATTTTTGAATAAATATATATTTTGGTCACCCTCTTGAAGCCATATTAATCTAATCTTCATTATCCACTCAAGCTTCTTCCCATGGTAGAAATTTATGGTGTTCCTTGTCTAAGTTTATCATTCTTGTATCGATTATGGAGAGATAATATTCTTGCATGCCTAATCATGGAGAAAAGAGATTTATTGTTCCACACGTTTGACCCTTTTGGAGGCATGCACAAGGTGTTTTGTGCAGCGTTTCTTTGAGATGCATTTTATAATGAATAGATTCCTTAAGACTTGAGATATAATATCTCCTTGTATTATCAAGAGGGAATTCATGAAATGAAAACTAATTGTACATATTTAGGGTAAGAGAGGTAATTAAATTTAAATTTGAAGGGTAAAGGAGGGACATTTGAAGGTCTTGTGAATATCTAGAACAATCTTGGAATGACTAGTATCACAATTTGTAAAGTCCCTTGGCTTGTTTCTCGGAATTGATAGAGAAAGGATTATTTAAAAAGGAAGTAGCCTATCTAAGCCTTTTTTTTGAATATATTCATCTCTTGATATGTTCTTGGTCCATGTAGCTAAGAGGGAGATTATATCTACATCAACAAGTGTTGCTTGTTAAAAAAATATCTAGAAAGAAATTTGTCACAAGATCATTTCTAACATTGTTACCCTTTTTTCCTTGCCATTCAAAAAATCATATTTAAGTATCCCTAACTATGAGATTTCAGGATTAAATATCCCTTGACTAGATAAGTCAAGAGAAAAATATTATCCATTGTGGAAGGGGCCATAGACATTTAGAGCATGAATATTCTAATCGACCTCATTGTAGAAGAAAGTAACATATGTGTATATTAAACATTGTTGTTGGGGTGAAATCAGATTTTTCAAGACATGTTAAATAGGCCTTCAAAAAGGACAATAGAGCTATAAAATTCAAAACTCCACTCACGAAATATCTGCTATGGGGAAAGCTTGGATGTTCCATCTAATATAATTATTTTTTGCATGAAGAATACATTAGCCATATGTACATTGATAACTCTACACAGGGATTTGATATTTTTGTGTTTATTGCTATCCCATGTAGTTTATGAAAATAAAGACTATTTCTAAACTTGTCTAGGGGCTTCTAGTGCTCTAAATACCCTCATAATTATTTTATTTTGACCTTGTTAAATCTAAATATCTATTTGAGAAATAACCATTGTAGTTTTTGATTTCCTATTCAATGTCTTCATAACTGTGTCCGTATGGATCCATGTGTAGACCACTGAAAAGAGTTTAGAGGTGGATTTAGTTGGTTTCTTGGAATTGGAATGGTTTTAGTATTTATGATTATATTTTTCCATTTATTAGTACGAGGATCATATTAAGGCATGAGAGTTAATTATTTCCTGGGGATTCCCCTAAACTGGATTAAGATAAATATGGAGGGGGGAGAGTAAAGGTGCAACCAAAGGAAGCATTTTGGAGGGAAACTATGGAGAGGAGGTCTAATGGAGGAGTAATAAGTGGAGTGGAGGGTTAGAGTGGGTATCCCCATGTTTACTATAGGGATTTTCTTCATATCACCAGAATTAGAACTCCCCAATGTGAGGGTTGAAGTATCATCATAGATAGTGGGATAGAAAATAATCAAAATATCACTAAGTTAATATATTCTTGTTGTATCACCTCCATCACCCTAATCCAAGTTCATTTATCCTTAGAACATGTATATAATTCCTCCTCAAGATGTAGATCTCATTCTTTCACTATGATAGGTGGATCAAACTATATCCACAAGACTACTCTCAAGACAATATCTAATATGAGGAGCTAAGGAAATTCTCTATTAAGGCAAGACAATAAGGACCAAGGAAAGGTCACCAAGGTCTAGCCTAGTACCAACATAAGGGTGTTAGATCACTTGCTAAGAGAGTTCAATCACACCAAGAGACTCTCTTTTACAAGATAAAATATAGTTCACATTAGTTGGAATGAAATATCACAATTTATGGCTCAAGATCTAACTTGAGAATTGCACTTGCATAGTTTTTAGGGCTACTTTTACAAATATTTTCAAATAAAGTTATTTGAAATCTAAATTGGTAGAGAAAGTTCTCCCTAATGAAATATCTAATGATAATGGCTCAAATCCACTCAAATAATTTCGAAAACCAATTTTGACTATAAGAGGATCCCCCCTAATGTGTAAGGGACAAAGAGGAGTTGAGGGTTGAAATAAATTATAAAATCCATAGCAGTGATCAAGGGAACTGAGGAGGAGTCCAATATGTCAATGGTCAAGAAATTACATGCACACGGAAACCATATTATCATTATCAAATATATATCTTCCCCAATGTAGGAATACTCATGCTTAGGTGAAAACAAGCATGGTTTCCAAATCACATACACTATGGATTCATGGGAACTTAAAAGGTGATGCTGATAACAAGCCCATGAAAGAATACATGATGGATCCATTTCAATAATAATAGAATATGAATGAAATACAAAATGGATATACAACTCATGATACATTAGAAAAACAACTAGATCAATGAATATATCAAAATGTCCTCCATAAATTAATGTAATACAAGAGATTGGTACAAAAGAGTAAACTTGAGTAGAAGTAGCAAGAAATCTATCATATGAAAAATTCTTTAAACCCAAGTTTCCATTGGTTTGAATCTACATTATTTGAATAAATGAGCCAAAATAAAACACATGGAAAACTATCTAGTCATCATTGATTGAGCTATATCGTTACTAGATGCTAGATAACCCACCAATAATGATAATGGAAACCAATGAACCAAAGTACATTCTAACCAGTGTGAATGATATCCACTTTCCATTGTGAGGGAAATTTCCACAATTTTCTCCAAGCCTCAACGTACCATAAAAATATCTAAGTATACCTCCCAAAAATAAAGTGTTGACATCAATAAGAGAAGTTTCACCAATTAGAAGGTAGTGATGAATCCTTCCACATTGGCACAAGATAAAGCATTAGAAATGATGATGAACTAAATAAAGCTTGAAAAAAGCAATGGCTAACATGGATGGTCATTATATATGAGAAATGATCAATATAGGCTTGAAATATCCCTTGAACATTAGTACAACATACTAAATGAACTATGCAACAACTGATACCAAAGATATCAATGATACCAACAAACAATGCATGAAGTATTGAATGTTCTCCATAAGGATTGTAAGAGTAACCAATGTAGAAATTTCTACAAATCTAGCTCTGATACCATGTAGAAATTTCTTGTAGATTCAAACTGCTAATTGTAATTTACTAAAATAATAGACTTGAAACTACTCTACTCATCAGCGAAAACAATTAACCGATCATGAAATCATGATTCATACAAGAGAAATAATTCAATCAACACATTACAAAATTATTTCCTGGGGAAAGCCACAACTAAAAACCCCTGCTATTTATATATTGCATTAGATCAGGAAAATAGAGAAGAAAATACAATGCTTGTTCAACCTGCACAATCTCTGCACAAGTACAATATATATCAGTGCTTCCTAGGCAAGCCTTGGATGAATACAATATGCTATGCTCAACCTTGATTGCCTTTGGCCAATACTTAGCCAAATTTGTAGCCTTCCAAGATCCTACTTCTTTGCGTTTTTCAATGAGGAATTATGCCTCCATTAAATAGGAATTTTCCTCCATTGGATTGTGTAGTTCCTTTGGGCTCTTCCTCTGACTGCATGCACCATCTGTACAATTCGAATGATTATACAACTGACAGTACATTGTCCCTGAACTCCAATCTCAATTGGGTCTTTCTATGATATGACATGCATGAGTGAATTATGAGTGAATATTGAGTTTACTGGTTGATAATTGCAGACAACACCACATTGCACTTCACGCAACACCACACTGCACTTCAGGAAACACCACATTGTACTTCAAGAAGCACCACATTATACTTCAAGAAACACCACATTTCACTTCAGGTAGCACCACACTCGACTGCATGCATCACCACACTGTACTTGAGGCAACACCACACTCTAATGCAGGCAACACCACACTAGTAGATCTCCCACTTGTTCTTCCATCAGTTGGAACTAGTTTAACTAGCTTTAACTCAGTTAGGCTAAATTAATTAATTACAACTCAAAATAAACTCAATCAGTTCTCCTAATTGTAGGATGCACTCTACATGACTCTAGTTAGACCTTCAACTCGAATTAACTAAGCCAACTAAGTCAAATTAACTTAGTTAACTAATACAAGTTGTCATGATATGTGGAATTACAATTTTTCTCCTAATTTAATTCAAGGACAAATTAAATGAGGATATTTATTGATGTTATTTTTAACATTTCTTGTTTCTATTTTCAACAATCAATTGAAGGATTAAAAACTCATAATCATAGTATAAACCCTAAGGAAATTGTACAACCCATCCTTAAATAAATACCTCATAACATGTGCTATGTTCAAGGGTAACAACTGCTAACACAAAAATGAACTATAGAAATCTTGACTCTGTCCTCTTTTCTCTTTTTTAAATATTTTTTATCCTTTCGTATTTTTCATGTTAAAACATGAAAAGGAATAAAAGTATTCCATAAAAAAATGGAGGAGTGTCATGAAGTAGGCAATACATTTCTTAGTGCAAGGAATGTACTAATGCAAACAAAAGGAAATAGGTAATTATTGCAAGATATTGACACTCATAAGCATGTCTCCCCTATGGATAAAGGAGTTAAAATGCATAAATAATGGTTGTAAATTGAATAATACATATTGTAAATTAAAAAGGTGGTAATCATGTGACAGTGAGTTGCAACAAGGCATGACACACAAAAGCATAAGAAACTATAAGAAATGCAGATGGAAATCACAAAGGATAGGGACCCCACTAGGAAAATGGCCAAAAAATAAGCTAGGAAGAATAATTAAGGGTTCCAACTCAAATTCATAATAAGACCAATGTGGCTCCTATACATATCATAAAAACTCAACATATACCCCAAACACTATCCTGGGTGCTAACTAGGGTAGCCCATGAAAAGGTATGCACTACCATGAAAATTTTGAAAAACAATATATAAAGCAGGGTTAGTATCACAACTTGGTGGGGTCAATCCTAAGGTAATTAAAGATATAATAATGA
Organism: Pinus taeda; assembly: GCA_000404065.3. NCBI lineage: Eukaryota > Viridiplantae > Streptophyta > Pinopsida > Pinales > Pinaceae > Pinus > Pinus taeda. The sequence continues at coordinate 81,111 of APFE030783913.1, read as the reverse complement.
AAGAATGTAGATATTCATCACAAAACCCAGTCCTTATATGCCAGGGAAAAAAATTACTTAAAAATGTAATACTTGTTGTTGTTGACCAAACCATCATAAATAATATTGTGAGACTTAAAAACAATCTCAAAAGGTCAATCAATACAAAAATATAGCATTAACCAATAATATGAGAATAAATTGACCTCAAATGGATTATAGTGTGAAAGTTAGGACAAAAAATCTATATATATGTGAAAAAATGGAAATTTTGAATCTTTTTACGATTCACTTTTCACTTAGAGCTCCAAAGTCCTTTTTAATATCCAACTTCAACTATAGTTTTTGGTAGATTCCACTACAATATTCTGGCGTTGCATGGTCCAAGAAACAATATACTTAGGTTTTTCTCCCTAGAGTTGAGTGGGGCCCCATTAGGAAGACAAACTTTGTGGTTTTTTAGATGTTTTTGGATTTTATAGAGATATATATTGTTACAATACTGAAAAATAACGGTTTGGGTGATGGGTATAAGAACCTAAGAAACCCATTAGTTTCCCTTGGAAACAACTTTATCATCATTTTGTGGTAGAGATAAAGTAATTGGTAACTGCATCAATAGATCCAAAGGTTGTATGTGGATTGTAATAAGCGTGAAGGAACATTGAGGGGTTGACTCTCATTATTCCAAAGACCCAACTTCATATTAGGCTTGTTGACCTATAGAGACATGGTAGGAGTATTGATACGATGGTGGGGGCTCTGTCATAAACTCATTACATCTATACTAAGCTACTGAAGCTCCCCCTTTAGATCTAAAGTCTTAATAGTAGTCCCTCCCTTTTTATGTGGACAACATGGATATATATAAGCTAGTTTTTGGACCACTCTAGGTTATATATCCCAATTTTGTATTATCATTACACATTTTGGACATGATATGGCACTTTATACATATGGATTTGGCCTTACTTATTTGTATACAAATTATGTGATTACATATTTATTTGTATGTGCATGCCTGCTTATGGTTATAAATGTTATAGATGTCAATCTAGAACATAATTAGATAAAAAATTATAAAATTCATTAAATATTCTTGGCACATGAATATAAGTAAGAAACTAAAAACAACAATCAATAAGTTTAACCTATAAAAAATTCCTTAGAAGAGTAGGATCACACATGTGATAAATTTTATTCAACTGAGATACTGCAACTACAAATCTAGGTGAATGCGAAAATTCCATATATTGAGAGCTTTTGCTTCAAAGAGAATTTTAATAATTGCATTATACTTGCTAACATTGTTGGTCGTAGTACCAAGGCAAATGCCTCATGATTTCGCAGATTGAGAAGTGGGAGAATAAATCACCTAAGCTATGGAAGCAAGATATTGGATTTGTTTCCTAGTGCCATTAAAAAATTCTATGTATATAGGAAATTCCAGTGGCACCCGCTAATCAATAAAGTAAGATAAGCATGAAATAAATCCCCTATATATTAAAACAAAATCTCAACTAATCCCATATACAACATGTACAAGGGAATCATAAGATATGACTTCCTGCATATAATACCTCTTCAAGTAGAGTCCATTATGAGGCTTATCCAAATGGGTTCCTTCTTAGTAAACTAACTCATAAGATCATTTTTTTTAAAAGAAATCTCATGATGTAAAGTCCATACCATATAGGCTAAAATGTCCCTACCTCCAACAAGTTATCATTATCTCAATCATAAACAAGTACCCAGTCCCCTTAAAAAATTACACAAGGATGAACATTTTTATCATATATACTTTGACATGATTCCTATGTTCCACATTGGCCATAGCTTCATCTTAATGATTTCATTAAGACATTCCAAATGGAAGAGGTGTTCTTCCTCCACTATGGCATTGAGTAGGATTTATATACATTAAATTAAAATACACACCTCAGATCCATGCACTAGAAAGAAAGGAGTGAAATCCATGGTAATGTTTACTGAGGTGTATTACACCTAGAGAACATAAAAAATCATGATATGTTAATTGGACTTATTCTTGTTGTGTTTCCTTTGAAGCATGATCTTCAAAACTTTATTGGAAACTTATATTTGACCATCAGCTTGAGGATAATATGGAAATGTGTGATCTTGTTGAAAACCCAACTGACTAGCTAGTTCCATCATCATTTTTTTTGAAAGTGAGATCTATCATCATTGACAATCTCTCAAGGAACATCAAAATTAACAATAATATGATTGAACATAAATAATGAGGTTGAATTCCATTGTTTAGAAACATCAACATTATTTCCATCCACCTAGTAAAGTAGTTCATTACCATAATAATGTATTTAGGACCATCGATAGAAGTATGTTGATGCATCAAATCCACTTACCACTTAGTGAAGGGTTTGGCAGTAATAATACCATGTAATAGAGAAATATGTGTACATACTTTCCTAGTAGATAATTAATAAAGATGATAGTTATTAACTACATAAATATAATCATTGATTTTTTTCTAATGATAGGAAAAAGATGATTTAGGATTTGAGTGCTCTTCGTGACCTCTCCTCATGCCTCTGGTTCAGGCCTTTGGTGCCCTGTCTGCCATGGCGGATCTGCAACAACATCCTGGCACTCGCTTCTTCAAGGATATGGTCTCTGGTCGGCCGCCAGACCAGGCTTCATTCTTTACCAAGTTTGCCTCCAGTTCTGCCTTTTGTACGTCACTAGGAGGAAACTATGACAAAGAAGAAACAACACATCCACAACAAAAAGAGTTGCCTAAGAGGAACAAAGACACAACGAAATGGATAACCAAGGATAATGGGGCAGAAAAGGCAAGGCCGCAGACATGCCCTTCCTTGCTAACGTAAATCCTTCAAAAACTCAGGAGCATTCATAGGGTCAGGGAAAAAAGACTAAGAATAATTGCAACCCCAAAGCCAAGAAAATCCCAGAACTGGAAATCCAGGACCTCGGGGTAGTAGTATACAGAGAATACATGCAAGAAAATGCAGTAATATGCAAGTTCATGGGCATCCAACCAACTGAAAGAGCCTTGAACTAGTGGATTCAAAGAAAATGGACACCCAAAGGGGAGATCAGACTTCAATTGGGCTCCAAAGGATTCTTCACAGTCACCTTTGACCTCCTAGAAGATAAAGAAGAATATTTGAAGGAGGACCCTATTTCTACAATTCAACTGGTTTATACATGATATTTTGGAGGGAGAACTTCAGACCCAAAAAAGAGGATTTTACTAGGGTTCCAGTCTGGGTACACCTATACTCCTTACCAACTGATTATTGGGATCCTTCAATATTAAAATGTATAGGAGACTAGCTACAAGAGTACATCAAAATGTCTGAGGTTACCAGAAAAGGTCACTATGTTTCCTATGCCTGAATTTGCATATATATAGATGTCTTTGGTGCCCTACCAGAAGCAATTAAATTAATCTTTAGGGACGAAGTCTAGCTGCAAAGTGTCATGAGCATGGGCATCTCTTTTTGAGACTGCCTAATGAATAAAACCCCTCAATTGCAACAGCAAGCAAGTAAGCAAAAAGATAGTGAAGGATTTACTAAAGTCATCTCCAGGAACAAGAACAACAAGAAAAAGGCTATCCCTAAAAAGAACCAATTTAAAGAAGCAAGCCATAACCAGTTCAATGTGTTGAACAGTACCTAGGAGAAAATGGATCCTAACAATCTGATAGGAGATGAAGCAGGAGAGGAATAAATGATCCCAGTAGATGGCGAACATGATGAGAGGCACACAGGTTATACCAACAGTGGAAAGGAGCATGCACAAGAGGATGTAGAAATGGAGAAAATAGAAACAGAGGAAACACTAGAGGAAAATGCCATAGAGGAAGCTCTGGAGGGGATAGACCTTGAAAAAATTTCATAGGAATGGAAACAAAAAGGAATAAATGCCATATCCAAACAAAAGTTACAAAAAATCGAGGGAGCTTATCTCCTCCAGGGAGAACTAAAACTCAAAGCTCACCATCCAGCACAAGAAAGCATGGTTTAAAAGGGCATATTAGCAAATATTCCAGTAGAAGGACTCAACTTCAAAAGCTCAAGCCGAAAGCGAGGTTGAAAGACCACCAGTCAGCTCCTCCAAGAACTGGGCACCAAATTAATCAACGAAGGAAAGGTAAAGGCTCTGGCTCTATACCCATCTCCATGTCAATGAATTGCATCTCTTGAAATATTAGGGGACTGGACAGTCCTAGGAAGAAACATATCTTAAAAAACAGAATCTTGTCTAATCATCCTGACATCCTGCTAATTCAAGAAACTAAACTTGATTCGAATCACACGCCCCCCCCCCCCCCCCTTCTCAACTCTTGCTTCAAGCCATACAGCTCCTTGGCCAACACGACTACAGGTATGGTGGGGGGCATAATGACCTTTTGCAAAAACTTCAAATTTGACCTCATATCCTCTCTGGCCACTCCTCATTCCACAACAGTGATCCTCGGAATCATAGGTACCAATGAGAGCATTTTCATAACTAATATTTATGCCTCGCACAAGGTGACAAACCGTATCAAAATGCTCCAAAACATCTCCAATCTCCTTGATCCTCTTCACCATCCTCTCAAAATCATAGTCGATGATTTTAATATGATAACTAACTTATCTGAGAAGAAAGGAGGTATCTGGAAGCTCGATAATGAGTCTAAGGCTTTCCTAACCACCATTGAAAATCTCAACCTCATCGACATTCCCACCAGCAATGGAATTTTCACCTGGAACAAAAGAAGAGGAGGAGACCGTTAAATTACCTCTCGTTTAGACTGCGTCCTTTTGTCTGAGGCAGTTTATCTTACCTCCTAGGAAACGGAGGCAAGAATCCTACCGCAAGCAAGCTCTGATCAATAGCCAATCTCTCTCAAGATTCAAATCTCCAATGGTCCAAAAAATAAGCCTTTCAGATTCGAGCCCTTCTGGTTGGATCACCAAGACTTCATGGAAAAAATGAAACAATGGTGGACACACACTCCCATCAGAACTGGAAACAAAATGTACACTTTCCAACAAAAGTTAAAACATATCAAAGAGGAAATCAAAAAATGGAACAAAGAAACATTTGGAAACATCATCACGGATAAGAAAAACTGGGAGCATCAACTAGAACTTCTCCAACAAAACATAATTGAAGAAGGGATAATAGAGAACAGTAAGCAAGAGGAACAATGACTACAACAAAGCTGGGAGGAAAGAGTCATCCAAGAAGAAAAGTTGTGGCAACAAAAATCCAAAATAAATTCGCTGAAATGTGGGGAAAGGAACACGACTTTTTCCCATAAAACAATGATACAACATAGGAGAAACAACAAAATTCTGGCTTTGAAGAACCAAGATGGTCATCTCATTCACTCTCAAGAGGAGTTGGAAACAAATCTCAATCACTATTTCAGCTCTCTTCTCAAAGAGCTAAGGAATGAACAGGATCAGGACATCAAAAAAATCACCAAGCATATCCCCAAAATCCTCACAAAGGACCATAAAAAAATGCTCCTAAGCAAAGTCTCCAGGCTCTAGGAAGTGGAAGATGTGGTCATGGGAATGCCAAATGGAAAAGCACCAGGTTCGGATGGTTTCACCATTGATTTCTACAAAGTTGGATGGCCTATCATCAATTTGGAAGTGCATGACCTTGTGGAAGAATCTCTAATTCAAAAGTCTATCCTTAAAGCCCTTAACTCAGCCTTCCTAACTCTGATTCCCAAGGGTAGTTCTGCTGATTCCCCGAACAAATTTAGGCCCATAGCCCTCTGCAATGTCATCTACAAAATAATCTCCAAATTTCTCGCCAATCGAATTAAAGTCATCCTCCCTCTCCTCATCTCCCATCAACAGTCTGACTATGTGGAAGGAAGGCAAATCATGTATAGTATCATCCTCTCTCATGAGCTTATCCACTCTCTTAAATCCCAAAAAAAACCTGGTATGATGATTCAGATAGATATGTCCAAATCCTTTGACAAAATTAGTTGGAACTATATGAGACAGGTCCTGACAGCATTTGGGTTCCACAAAGAAAGCATCAAGTGGATCATGGCTATGCTATCAGGAGCTTTTTTCTCCATCCTTGTGAATGGATCCCCTTTGCAACCCTTTAATCCTCCTAGGGGTATCAGGTAAGGGGATCCAATCTCTCCCTTCCTCTTTGTTATAATGGCTGAAGGGCTACGTTGTTCTATCTCTGCTACCCTGCAAGATAATAAGCTCTGTGGTCTCCAGTCCCATGCCTCTGCTCCCCCATCAATGCACCAAAAATTTGTGGATGATACCCTTCTCATGGGCCTCCCATATATAAAATAAGCCTCCTCTTTCATGTCCATTATGTTGGACTTCTATGCTGCATCTGGGACCTCCATCAACCTTGTGAAATCCAAGTTGTTCTTCTTTAACACTACGCTTCCCATTTGCAGGAACATCTCCAGATTCTTGGCCATTCCCACTAGTACCCCCCCCCCCCCCCCCCCCCCCCCCCCAACTTACCTTGGTTTTCCCCTTACATACATGCCTCTCTCTCGGGCCACTTGGGAGAACTTGATTAACAAGATGGAGAAAAGAATTGCCAAGTGGACCTTCAGATCTCTCAATTTGGCAGGTCGTCTTATCCTAATCAAATTTGTTTTACAAGCCATCCCACTCTACTTGTACTCGGCTTTGGCAGCCGCAAAAGTGATTTCAAACAAAATCAGAAACCTTCAAATGAACTTCTTATGGAGAGGGCCAGAGGTGAAATGGAAATGGGCTCTGGTGGCATGGGAAAAAATTTGCAAGCCCAAAAAAGATGGTGGCCTTGGTCTTAGAGACATAGACCTCCTGGGAAAGGCCTTGGGAGCCAAAAACTTATGGATATGGATTGCAAACCCCAACTCCCCTTAGGGAATCCTATGGAAAGTAAAGTTTACCCCCTCCCTCTCGCAAGAGAAAATCATCAGGCTAAATGGAAATATCAAAGGTTCAGTCATCTGGAACCAAGCATGGGAAAACATGGGTATCATTCAAAATCATTGTTTCTGAGAAATAGGCAACAAAAACAAGGATCTTTTCTGGGACGACGCTTGGAAACAAAGGCCATAACTTGATTAAGATCATTATCACCAAATCAAGGCTGATATGCAAACAGAGGGAAGATCAAAGTCAGCCAGTACTAGAAAATGAGTGACGAAAAGGAAAGATGGAGAATTTGGATGGAAAAAGAGGATTGGACTTCCCATATGAACCCCCAGGCCTAGTCAGACCTCTCATCAAAACTACAAAAGAGACAAATCCTCCTTGACTCTATCGAGGATCAACTCAGATGGGGGAAAACTCAGCAGGACATTTCAATTTAAAAGAAGCCTACAGATACATAGCCAAGAAAGATAAACTTCAACCAAAATCAAAGTGGAACGTTATCTGGAGCAGGAAGCACTGGACGAAAATATATGTCTTTCTATGGTTAGTCATGCATAGAAATATTTTAACGTGTGACAACCTTAGAAGAAAAGGCTTTATTGGCCCATCGAGATGCCCTCTTTGCCAGCAAGAAGAAGAAACCCCCAATCATCTGTTAAATGTATACCCGTTCGCGTCCAATTTATGGGATTGGATTTCTCTAGTCATCAACAACTCTGATCGAGACCCCTCATCTATTCAAAGTACCATCGTGAATTGAAGATCTATCTTCTCCTCACATCCTCTGGTTAACCACGCATGGAATTTAATTCATGGTCTGATCTACTGGGCTCTGTGGAAGGAGTGCAACACAATAATATTTCAAGGCATCTCCACCCTGGATGAAATCATAATCTCGAAGATCAAACGTGCAATTCGGGAAAGAATTATCTCTCTACCCACTCATATTGTCAAAGCCCCTCGCACCTTCTTCGAAGAGAGAATTCTCTCAATGCTGGATTTCCTTCAGATCAAGGTCCACGAAGTCAACCCCCTCTCCAGGCTTGAAAATAAAAAAAACAACCGGAGGCCTCTAGAGAAGGGGACTTTCAAGCTAAACTATGATGGCACAACCAAGGGGAATCCGTGCCTAGTTGGTTTTGGAAGAGTCTTCAGAAACTCTAAAGGAGAGATAATCTGGATATATGAGGGAAATATAGGTTCAACCACAAACATTGCCGCAGAACTTCATGCCCTCGAAAATGGCATCACCACAATGCATAACCTAAATCTCAGTCCTCTGATTATAGAAGGAGATTCCAATCTAGCCACTCAGATTGGAAAAAAACTTTAGCAGGGCATCGAGGTGGAAAAAATTTCATAAAACTGGCACCTAAATAAAATAATACAATGGATCAAGCAAGGAATTGATAGCATGGTAGGCCTCCACTTTCAAGCTATCATAAGGAAGGGAAATAAACTCGTGTAAAGACTGGTGAATGAGGGTATGGTTGGTACCCTTCGCCTGAAATCCTGAGCATGGCAGGAATTGGAGGAACATGAACTCCATTAGCAATGCACATCAATCAATGACAAAGATAACCACTCTACCGAACAATAATTGTTTGTGTACCCTTCATCATTTCAAGGTCGATTCACTATTCTGTTGCAAGGACAGGTGGATGACGCACGCACATAGACTCATCCTTAGCTTGCATAGTTCTAGTTCACGTGATGCCACCTCCCCTCTCCCTTATGTGACCGTCGCCTCCGAGTCACATCCTCTCTACTCAGACATTCCTCCACCACCATGCATTAGATCTTCACATGCTTCCCCTTCTCACCCCTTCTCCCTTCTCTTGTCCTCCCACCATCACCTGGCTTCTATATATTTTCCCCTCCCCCTTCTCCCCCTCATTCTTCTCTTTGCCTTTATCCCTCTCTATTGGTCCTTCTCTCTTTGGTTCCCCTTGCTCCCTAGCCCATCTGCTTTTCTCATGGCCACCAAGAATTGCTCCACCCCTGGTTCCAGTCAAGGAGGTGAACGTAGTCGTGCAGCCTCCCGCTGGTAGTCCCCGGGTTCACCCCCCACCACTCGTGCGGAGACCTCTGCAAGTCACACAACTTTGTGCTACGCAGTGGTAGTAAAACCTGGCACTCAACAGTGCATTGTCGAAATAAAAGCCCAAGCAAATGTTCTCCATAGAGAGGTCACTACTAAGGAAGTCGACACCGACTTTTCCTAGATTCCAGACCCTGACTTCACCTGAGCACGCGAAAACCTCTACGCGCGAACTATTGAAACATGGTGGCAAATGAAAACCATCATGGGGTTAGCAATGCAAGGGCAGGAGGAGCACAAGAAGGCACTAGAAACAAAAATTTATTGGCTGACTGATAAGTTTTTGAGGTATGTCAAAGCCATCCATCACTGTAGAATCATTACTTGGGACACACCGCAATACACAATTATCAAGAAGAAGTCGATGACAAAGGTCCATTCAACTGCTAAAGGATCCCCAAGCATCAAGAAAGAGGCTGTTGGGGTCTCCATGAGTTGATAGAACACCACCGCGCAGTAGGAGGGAAGCTCTCAGGGGACTCCCATTCGTCTGGATGAGGATTTGGTAACCATCAACCAGGAGTGACTTCGTCTACTTCCTTTTTGTTTTTCTTCTTCCGTGAAGGGCTTTCTGTCGTGAAGAAAAATGACTTTTGCTTGGTCGACCTCGCTACAGTTTTCTTCTCTTCTCTCATTTTCTATACTCTCAGTTTTGAGAATGTTGTAAAGAGAGTTCCTCTCGGATTCCACCTCCGTACTCAGAACCCACTTCTGTCATGGTTGCACTGTAAAAGAGATAACTCTATGGCCATTTCAGGGATTTCATTTGGGTCTTCTGTCGGGGTCTCTCTCCCACACAACCCAAATTATGTAATATGTCAGTTTCCACAATGATATATTTTATCTTATTAAAAAAAACTACATAAATATAATCTTTAATGTTTGATAAAAAAAGTTTCATCCACACAAAATCTTCTAAGTTATAGTCATTCTAGAAATATGGTTGTGTGACGCTCCATCGTGGAAATAATTCAAAATTATATCCACTTCCTCATGAGTTAAGCACCATTGCAATATCAAATAAACCCCATGGTGATATAAAGTGTTATTGATAATGAAGTACCATTTCACATGATGTTGAATACATAATTTTTGTTATAAGAAAGATGAGAGTTATATCTACGGGTTTGAAGATTCATAGGGATATATCTATACCAAGGTTCTTTAGAGGCAATGAGGAATAAATTTCCATTAGGTAAATATTCATTTGAAATAGAGTCCTCAATGTCAAGTGTATATTAACTTAACAAAATATAAGGATTTCTTATACTTGGATGAAACAAAATCCAAGTCAGATTCCTATAAAATGACAATCCACCTAGCATACATGTCCTCGATTATTTATTAACTCAAGATATATGGCATATGTTTTGAATCTACAATGAAGACAATTCAATGACATATAATTATAAATTCATTGAGAAACATGGATAGTGGCCAACACCAACTTCTCAATATGATATTTCAATTATGGTCCAATTAGTCCTTTACTCAAATAGTAAATCACATGCTTGTGGCATGACTCATCCTCCTAAACCAAGACCATATTGATGGTTGATTCATACACCATAATATATAACAATAATTCCCTATTGTAATCAACTAGACTTAGTGGTGAGGTTAACATGAGATATCTTTTTAGAGTCTCAAAAGAATGTTGTGCTTGATCATCCCACATAAATCAAACCCCTTTTTCAAAAGGCACATGAAACCCTTATAATATCAATGTAATTTATGATTAATAATATTTAGAAACTCACTTATCCTTGAAGATTTTGAAGTTGACAAATTGAAGTTCAGGGACAAAACTAAAGTATTTCATCAACCTTTAAAGGATCCACTAGATTTCCATACTTAGACATGATGAATCCAAGTGATCTCCCATTTTCCATAGTGAAAATGCATTTATGTCGATTTAGATGAATATTTTAATACTTAAATCTTTTAAATACAACATGAAGGTGTGTTAGATGTTCAACTCATTTCCTTGAACGAACAACCAAATCATCTGGATGGGCCTTGATGTATGCTTAATATCAATAACATAGTCGCATAGTATGTTAATATTGTGGTTTAAGTAGAGAGCTCTTTGAAACAATAGTGCACCCCACAATAAATTTTGTTTGAACAAAATGAACACATATACCAAAGGGGTGTTGCATCCCCCCTCTAGATGTAGATGTTTTAGCCTTTCAAGCAATATTCTTAGCTTATAGTAATACCTCCAAGGCTAGAAAACAAAGTTTATGAGGAGATTGGAGAAAATTCATGAAGTAAATATTTATCTTCCAACCTCAAGGCCTAAAGCCCTATTTTTTTCATATATAGGTCTCATTGACCATTTCACCATATGGCTAATCTCTATTTCATAAAGCTACCAAGGGAAATGATTTATCTCACTATTCTTTAAAACATGCTCTTCTTGTTTTCAGCCATATTACCACACACATTTTTTCTAGTAATCTCATTTATGTAATTTGTCTCCTTCTTTCCCCACTCAACCATCTAGGCTCAAGCTTACCCTTCACTACTAACCATTCCCTCAAGCAATCCATTGTTTCAAGGTTTTCATGTGCAACAAGACCACCAAATTATTACTAGGCATCCATTGTCACTCTCTAATTAATAAAAATTTTCAACCACAAGGTTCTAGCAAGCTTCTTTCCAAGCTTTCTTTCATTTTTCCATGAAAATTTTCCATAACTCCATTCCCATGTCATAGTTTCATGTAGTCCATCCATACATAACTACTCTACCATGCAATTCTTTCATTCCATCGATAGTAGCTCTTGAAATGATCTCAATTCCATGAGTTAGTAGTAGTTACATCATTTCAACTATTCACATATTAGTTTCAATGAAATATAACATAAGAATGCATTCACACATTGTAATAAAAAAAATGTAATTAAGCATACATACGAGTGTGCATGTGTGCATATTCACTAGTTGCACATTTTTTTAACTACTCAAAGGATACCTACTTAATGCATTCTTGCATTATTTTTAGAATACCACATTCTTATATCATGTTTTACACCATAATGAATTGGAAGGCCTAGCCAAATCTTCAACACATTATCCACCACCTCCCCAATACTGGGTTGACCATATGGACACCTTAATTTTTATCCCAACACAACATCTAGTGCTCTCAATGTTGGCAAAATGGCTGTATTACAAGACACCAATACAACTAGGGAGACCATTAGACATTTTTGTATTGTTATAGCCTCCCTGAATCCATCCACATTATAGACTTACACATGGCTAATTTTGTTAGCATTCACTTCTATAATATGATTATATCTCCTAGTATTCCTAGGTTATTATTCAATATACAAAACACAACATGACATGCCATATAAGTCAAATGAAAACATTTAAAAGTTCAAACAAATTATATATATATATATATGAAGTAGCCTCTAACCTTTACCATATCAAGCGGAGTATCATTCCTATCAATGCATTCAAATCACATAAGAATATCACTTCAGATATTAGATTCTAATTTAAAGAATTCTTTCCTAAATTCCCTTCACCATTTATTCAATCTAAACATACCAATTCACATGTACATGGTTATCATCATCTTATTTAATGTTGCCTACTAACTTTTTGTTTGTGGGGCTAACATGATCCCTTTTTTAAGCCTCTTTTATAGCATTTTATCACTCATTTGTGTTTGCATGTCTCATTTTCATATGTAGCAACATCTTCAACCATGTTAGGGCCCTTTCTCATAGATACATAATTCATTATTTGCAACTTTGCATTATCTTGTCATCATAATTTTTCCATAACAATATACTACCATTATTTTATAAGCATTTCATATGTGTGAAACATTTTTGTCTTCTCCACGCATTCATTGTTAGTTTGACCTCTAATGGATATTCATTTTTTCTACCCATCTCTTGTATTTACAACATTCTTATTCATTACAATTATCAATTATATCATCCCTTTCAACATTGGGAAAACATATTAAAATAAAAATAAATGAGTTAAGGATTACCCCTTATTGACATGACTTAGCCACGTTCCTCATTTTTTTGTTAAAACAATATAATCATCTCCATAAATCATGTTTCCATATCCTTGTGCCATATGTGACTATTCTTAAATCCCTTTGGAATCTTGTAGCCCAACATACTTTCATGTTAAGCAATGTTTCTCTCCTTTTCCAAGCATTTTCCAACCAAGTCCCATTTGGCTCTTCTACATTTCCAACCAATAAATCATATTGGTTTTCTTCTATAAACATCTTCTTCCTTTTTTGGGAAAATCTTGCCCAAAGCTTTTCAATGCTTGTGGTGCTTTAGTTTATATTATTCCATCTTAATATTTCTATTGTAGTCTTATTAACCAATCTCTATTTCTTTGGATAATTTTTCCGTAACCTTGAATTTATTAATCGACATTCCAACACACTATACTGCCGCATTTTGTGGCATTTGCAGCATCATGTAGGCTATTCTGGAGGGGTAAAATATTTTTTACACTCATTTGCAACTCCAACTAGAACTTTAACATTTTTCATCAATATTATTATTCCTTTTCCATGACAAATGATTTCTATTTAGATTCCATATACTTTATAGAAATAACAAGCTTAGATATGCTTTCCTTATCATAGGCCTTCTTTTCATTTCCATTCCAAAAATAAACATACTTCTTGTGTTCTTTCTTTATTTTCATCCATTTCTACTTTTGGAAATGCACTCAACTCCCTTGAAATTCACTCAACATTTCCTACCTTCATTCTATCAATCATGCCTATTTGCCTATTTAGTGCTAGACTTATTTGCACAATGTTGTAGTATTTCCCAACTAACATAATAATTTCCATTATGGCGCCTTCTACCGATATCTCAACTTGTTCATGGACTTTGTTTATTAATGGAATACTCTTCAATTTATGGAATAATTCTCTTTTGAATTTTGATTGTACCATTGTAGAAAAAAATGCACCCAATGCAATGCTTTATTTCTCCATTAATAGTCCTTAGAATGAATGAACCTTCATTATTTCATCCATTAAATGGTATACTTTTGCACCATGCTTCCATGTTCCACTCTGATAAGAAAAAATGGATTTACTACTATAATATCTTCAATCATAATTGCTTATTCATAATTGGAAACTCTTTTGAGTCTTCACACATTAGTCCCCAAAGATAGTTTTCTATCCCCATGTCCCATACATTACCTCAATTAGGTCTTTGTTCCTTTTGCAACCATTATTTCATTTCTGCATTCATTGTTAAGGAAACTTACCTTATGCTAGCTTATCCACACCTCGTATTCTTGTCATGGTTACTTTTTTGTTCATAATAACCAGCTATATTGGTCATGTTGAAAAGTGTAACTAGGTTTGGTATTCATAATGGAATGTGTAATTTTGATTTTATGTAGTTGATGAAAATAAGAAAAATAAAACTATTATTGTAATGCTTGTCTCATGGGTTTCATGATAAAGGAATTTTATTTTTAGTGATGGCTCCCATTGAGAGCCGTTAGGAATTTTCATCTAGTCATAAAAGTCAATTTGAGTCTATGTCATGTATGAAGGACCCTTCTTGGGTATATTATATTTTGTATGAGTCATTATATAAGTCGTCCAAGACCAAGCAAAGTCTCCTCCTCAAGTCAGCTTCAAAAGGAATAATGTTAACTCTCCAAAGGACATGTCGGCTCACATGCACTCATGTCGGCTCATTATGCTGGGAAACAACTATAAATAGGGCAACTCAGCCTGATTTTAGAGCAAGGATTTCAGTCAAGCAATCTGCAATAGGAAGAAGTGCGAAGAGGATAAGGAGTAGCCTCATAACCAACGAAGTGAAGGGAAAGATGAGCGAGGAGATTCAACATTGTTTTGGGTAATTTCTCCTCACACATGGGACAGAAAAGCATGGCTTCTAAAGTAGGGTTATAACAGTCTCTAGAGAAGCCTTTAAGGAAGTTGTCAAGCATCATTATTGCTAGTTGAAGCCTCAAGGAGGAATCTCCAAGTTAAGCGAAGAAGAAAGGGTCTCCAAGTTGTCTCAAATCAGTTCACACAAGGGAATTGCAAAAGTATCGTTGGACCAAGAATCACAAGATTGTAGTAGAAGGCTGAAAAGTTCAAGTAGTTGAAGTTAACTTTACTTGAATCCAGTTTGGCCAAGTATTGACTTGGGCATGGAAGAGAAAGAGTGAAAGAGATCTTGTAACTTGGTCTTGGATTGGAAAATAGATCAAGGGTCTTGGCCTTGGTATTCGTCAGTTGGAATCTCTATAAGAAGAAGAATTTGTTTGGGTTTTCCTCTCAAAGGGTGAGAGTTTTTGGCCCTGGATGATAGCCTATATTTTGTGTCTCTCATCTCTTTATGGTTTATGCATTGGTAGTTGTTTGATGAAGAAGAAAACTAATAACCTAAGTAAAATAAGATCCTAATCTAAATAAGTAAAAAGAACTCACAAGCAGTTACTAATAGAAGAGAAATCTCATAATTTATATTCCCTAGATTTCTCAACATGGTATCAAAGCTAAGGTGACTAAGTCAAGGAATTGCATCTTATCAAGGGACACCCAAGGATCAAATCTCAAAGAATGCATCAAAGTAAATATCATCTTGAAGTCAAAGGAAACAGCATAACCCTAGATCAAAGAATTCTACAAAGAAGTATTGGGATCATCATCAAGATGGAGAAGGCCAAAACCCTACATCTACTCAAGTTAAAGTGTTTTTAATAATATTTGTCCAAAGGAAGCAAGATCAAAAGGAAGTGTCATCTCACTCTTTGTGGGATCAAGGATCATTCTTGAAGAAAGCTACCTTCATCAAGGAGAAGTGTTCTATCCTCTATATCATCATCAACATCAAGGAAGAAACAAGAAGGAGCATCTTATCAAGTATGTATATTTATGTCCACTTTTAAATTTGTCAAAATGCCTTTTTTTAAGGAAAGCAACAAATTAGTTAGGGCTTCAAACTATCTTGCATGGAAGAAAAGGACATATCTGAATCTATTATGGAACATGTCAAATGTTCTAACACTAAACTAAGAAAGGAATATTCTCAATCTCTTTCCAAGCATTTGAAAGGGGAAGTTAGGGCTTAAAGGATTCTCATAAAATCCATCAAGGATCCCCTCATCCCATATGTATCTAAACTCGAAACTTCAAAAGAAATCTATGACAAATTGGTAGAGTTGTATTCTGTAACCACTACTAGAGAAGTCATATCATTAAGATAAGAACTATACAAGTTGAAGATGTCAAGGGAATATGGAATAACCTCATATTTATGAGGATATCTAAAATATGGGATCAACTACAAGATCTTGGAGAAGTCATGATTGATAGAGAAATGACTACAATTGTATTAAATGCACTACCAGAGGAGTGGGGTAACTTTACTTCAAGTATTTATGGGAAGAAGAAGCTACTCCATTCCAGGATCTATGGTCACTGTGCAAGATTGAACAATCTAAACTAAAGGCCAAATCTGATGTGGGAGCAGGAGAGAAAAATCAAGCATATGCTGCAATGACAAAAAGAAATGGAAAATTTGGAAAGTTTGGTCCTCAGAAAAATAAGAAGACCATGGCTAAAATGCAATTCTATGGGTGTCAAGAATATGGGCACTAAAGGAGAGATTGTCCTAAGCTCAAGAAGGACAATAACAAAAGAGGAAGAGAAGAAGCCCACATCACCGAGGAAGTGGAAGAATATTAAAAGAAGAAATACAAGAAGGATGAAGTAATAGATCTCCACTATTGAGATAATCTTCCTCACCTAAGTTCTTTTCAAGTTCCTAATTATTCTGTTGTAATATATGGCTATCATGATTCACTAAATGGGATGCATCAAGGCATCATAGAAGCATTGAAAGCAAGAGCTCAGGACATCATCATAGAGAATCATGAAATATGGTTAGAATCTATGGAAGTCAAGGATATATCTCACGGGAATCTCATTGGGAACATAAGTGGCAAGGTCATATAGTACAAGGTTAATCATACATTCATCAAAAGAAAACATTTGTTGATGGGGATACTTTAGATCCTCAAGATTCTCTAATGGAATTTTCATTGAAAGGTTCACCAATCATGAGGGGAAGCAAGTGTTTCATCAATAATTTCAAACTTGTGGAACTCATGGAATGATGGCATGGTGACATAAAAGTGAGCATATCAAGGAATTGAAGCTCTTTCAATTAAGGAAGTTTTTGCAGGAAGTATGGATGACCCAAAGGAAAAATGAGGTATGTATGCTTACATTTGATATTGTGGAAGTCATGCCATATGGTTGCAGACATCATGAAACAATCCTTTATATTAAGAGCATGGTCAAAATAAAGGATCTCCTCCCTCAAAGAGATGCAGGAATGCATGGGTCACACATTCACTAGATGAAATCAACATAACGTGTCCTCATATGAAGTATGAGGTGGTTGACTACAATTGAGGAACTATGGTTGAAAGCTCCTACGAATGAAATGTGTGAAGAAAGGAAGGAAGAGATCATGGAATACGAAACCATGGTAAAGAAAATCAACATCCAAAAGACCAAGAAGATTTGACTAGGATATCTCCATGGAAGATATAGTCTGAAAAAGAAAGGGACCCTTGACAATATATATATTTGGGAGATGTGTCGATATGTGTGCAGGAAACTAATGCAAACTAGAAGATGTCATGATGAAATACCATAATAAAGGTAATGTTTATTTTAATGTTCATTCCTTTATTTTTGAACAAATATCTGGATGGGTTTATGCAAGGATTTTTAGGGAAGATCTATGGATGTCTTCCACCACCAATGCACATGTAGTAGGATGAAATATCCTTAAGTAAACGTGGCATGAAGAAAGAAACATTGATCCGAATTGGATCCTTGAAAATTATTAGAGTTGTATGACTGTTTCAAATTATGACAGACTTCAAAATATTCTAAACAATTAGCTATCAGGAAATAAAAACTGAATAATGGTAATTTGCAGCCAACATGGAGCAACGAGGACCTTCGGTCAAAGTGCGTTAACCGTTGGCCCATGGGAACTGTGCATGGTGCAAAAATGGTAGTTGGGAGGCTCAAACCCAAAAACGGAGGTTGTTTCTGATGCGCGATTGACAAAACCCCTTGAGAAGGAAAGGCCCCGAGCGCACAATCACAAGGGAAACCAGGAAACTGTGGGAAAAGCGCTAAAACGACAAGCGGGTCCCGTGCTCCAAAACCGGTGGAATATCGGAGGCATTTCGGGCAGTAAGCGGGTTTGTCAGAGGAGCAAGTGATTCCATACATTGAATGACGTGTGGTCAGCGGATGAGAGAGAAAACCTCTCTCATCGTGGGCTAACGGTCGAGCAAGTCACCCGTGCGATAAAAGTGATGACCATAGGATCTGGAGGCCCCAAATCAAATGTCAGAGATTGCACCCGATGGGAGACAGGATTTGGTGGAAGAATAAGCTGAGTCATATAAAGGTTTGAAGTTCGATTTTATCGCTAAGCTGGCGGATGAATCATTTCGCGGAGTAACCAAAGTAACGAACCGTTCGAGGAAGAGCTTGCACTCAGTTCGTGAAGGGACAAGTGGCCACCTCTCTGTGAAACGTTACATAGTGGAGATGACACAAAAGTAGGGAATTCCAAGCGGATACAGGCAGGCAATCCAAAGGGCCGGAAGAGGAAGTGAA
Organism: Pinus taeda; assembly: GCA_000404065.3. Taxonomy (NCBI): domain Eukaryota; kingdom Viridiplantae; phylum Streptophyta; class Pinopsida; order Pinales; family Pinaceae; genus Pinus; species Pinus taeda. The sequence continues at coordinate 62,414 of APFE030783913.1, read as the reverse complement.
TAGTCAAGGGATGGATTGGCTTTAAGCCATGAACAGACAAAGAACAGATAGGAGATAGAGGAGACAGAATAGAGAGTGAAGCAAGAAGCAGAGAATAGAGAAGTCGAGATGACCTGTAGAGCTAAGGCAACATCGAGCAGATAGAACCGAGAAGGCTTGAGAGGTTCAAGCAATCCCTGTGAGGATATCTATCGGGAATTGAGTACCAAATTGGAATCATCCCATTAAGATCAGTTGAGGTCGAGACTTGGTAAGGAGGAGTCTGTGTACTCTAGTGGCTTGGGGAATCCAAGTACCACCCTACTAAGCATCATCTATTGTAGGAGACTCAAATTGAGCTCCTCATTGTAAAAACTCTGCTCAAAGACACAATAAGGAAAGGCCACCATTGAAAGCTAGACCAGCAGACTTAGCCTAGGAGGATTGGATGAACTCCTTATTAAATTGTCGTTTTTTGCATTTTCTTGCTGTGTTTCTCTTACTGTTTTCCAATTGCCTGTGTATTTCACAATATTATCGATCCGTTGCTTAAAATAACATAGGCACACACTAACACATCAGTCTCTAATACCTTCATTAATTTCCTGAGGTCACCTAGGGGTGATTTCAAATCAAGTGGTATCAGAGCTATAGGTTGTTAAGGTTAGACAAGCTTGTGTTGGATTTAGTTGTTGAATGTTAACTAGATCAAAGCTCAAATTAGGAGAAAGAGAGTTGGTCGAAACTAATCCTGAAATTGGAAGAGTCTATCCTTAGAAGACAATGTCGGAGGAAGGTTCTATGGGGCCAGACCCTCAATTTATAGATAGTTTCCTGTCCATAAGGTCCATGGTAGAGGAAATGTAGAAGGACTTTAGAAAACATAAAGATGAAGATTCATCAGGCTCCAAACAAGGTAAAGGAGAAGAAGAGTCTCTCCTCCATGACCACTCAAAAGGCAAAGGGAAAGAAGAAAGCTTTCTCACACCTCCTAATAGCCCTGAACATAAAAAGAAGACATCTTTGATTAAACTAGATGTTAAATTTGATTTACCAATATATGATGAAGAGTTGAATGCATAAAAGTTGGACAATTGGATTAGACAAATTGATGTTTATTGTAGAGTGTAGAATATTGATTCGGACAAGAGCAAGATTCAGTTAGCCAGCCTATGCCCTGGAGGCACTGCCTTGGTTTGGTGGGAAGGCAGGACCCAAGCTGACATGAAGAGACATGGTAAGACTATTTCTGTCTAGAGTGAATTTGTTTTTGCAATAAAAAAGTAGTTCTATCCATTGGCCTACATGCAGCAAGCCATGATGAGCTGGCAAACTCTTCGACAACTGAAAGGGAAAAGTGTACAAGGTTACACCCAAGAATTTAGGAAGAGAGCATTGATTCTATGAATCTCATTAGACTCACCTGAGACTCTGTTGAAGTACATCAATAATCTGCACAGCTACATGAGGCACACTATCCTCATGTTTAATCCCACTAGTATAGATGAGGTATCTGTTCAAGCTACGCATCTAGAAGCTAGAGGAAAGAATGGAAACCCAAAAGTTGGGGGATCATCCCAACCCACTGCAAGCAAGAATAAGGAGAAAAGAAAACAGAAATGGAAAGCAAGGAAGGCCAACAATGCACAGAAAAGCAAGTCTTCATGCACTCACTGTAAGAAGGATGGGCATGATGATGAGCACTGTTGGATTTTGCATCCGGAGCTGAGACCTAAGAAGTTCGAAGGCAAGAAGAAGAAGACTGCTACAACTATTCAAAAAGATTTGGGGTCAGACTTAGGAGATGAAACAACCATTGCAGCCACAGGTATAAAAGGTAAGAATTTTGAAGCATCTACTAGTAATTTTGTACAATCTACTATTGATGAAGAAAATGAGAGAAAAAGACATGAGCTTTTCCATATTCGAGTTATTTCCAGACATCAAAAGATTGATACTTTGTTTGATAGTGGCTCATAAGTAAATTTAATTTCTGAAGCAATTGTAAAGAAGTTGGGATTACTGACTACACCTCACAAGAAACCATACCCATTAGGATGGTTAAATGATAAAGCACAACTACAAGTGACTAGACAATGAAAACTCAAGTTTCTTTTGGGTCAGCATTTGTGATGAGGTTGATAGACATAATTCCTTTGGATATATGTGGAATTGTTTTAGGAATTCCTTACTTGTATGACAGAAAAGCTATTTTCTATAGAGCTGAGAACAAGTATCTACTCATTAAAGATGGAATCGAATACTTTGTAAGAGCTCATAAGCTCAAGAAAGATTATACTCTCATAAAGTCAGGGCAGATGAAACGAATGATAAATTCATGCAAACAATTTTTACTGATGGTTGTAAAGGAAAAGAAACCTGATGAAACCATGATAAATTCATGCAAACCAATTTTGGGGGCTGTGATGCTAAACAACAAGCTGATTTAGAAAAAGTTGTTTCAGAGTATGATATTTTTTTTGAAGAACCTAAAGGTTTTCCACCCAAAAAGGAAATAGTGCATGATATTAATTTGCAGCAACATGCTCCATTGCATAACATTGGAATGTACAGGCTGTCCGCTTTAGAGAATGCAGAAATCAAGAAGCAGGTGCAGGAGTTGCTTGAGAAGGGGTTCATCAGACCTAGCACATCACCATATGGATCTCCAATCGTTTTGGCATGGCTCGTGGAGAATGTGCATTGATTACCGAGCACTGAATAAGATAACAATAAAAAAATTTTATCCCCTTCCTTACATAGATGATCTATTAGATCAATTGAAAGAAGTTGTTTATTTTTCCAAGTTAGACTTGCATAGTGGATATCATCAGGTCAGAGTTGCAGAACAAGATGCATTGAACACTGCTTTCAAAACAAAGCAGGGATTGTATGAGTGGCTGGTTATGCCTTTTGGCTTAACTAATGCTCCTGCTACTTTCATGAGAATAATGAATGATGTACTCAAACATTTTCTTGATGATATTGTTATTGTATATCTGGATGACATTCTGATATTTAGAAAAACATGGGAGGAACATTTAAAGCATGTTAAGCAGACACTAGATGTTTTGAAAAGAGAAAAACTTTATGTTAAACTCTCAAAATGTGAATTTGGCAAAACATCTTTGAATTATTTGGGACATATAGTAGGGGGTGGTGAGTTGAAGATAGATCCCTCTAAGGTGGTAGTCATTGTAAACTGGCCTAAACCCAAATCTGCTACAACAGTTAGGAGCTTCTTAGGAGCAGCACAATATTGGAGAAAGTTCATTTCTAAATTTTCCTTAATTGTAGCTCCCTTGCATGCTTTAACAGGATTGAACAAGGTGTTTTAGTGGGGAGGCAAACAATAGAAAGCCTTTGACACCTTGAAAGAAAAGATTAATACAACACCAGTACTAGCACCGCCAGATTTTCAAAGTCCATTTGATATCCAAATGGATGCCAGTGACTATGCCATGGGAGCAGTGTTGAAACATCACAGTAAACCCATATTTTATCATTCTGAGACATTTAATTCTGCAGTAGTTAACTATCCCACATATGATAAAGAACTGTATGCATTAGTACAGAGTGTGAAAAAGTGGAAACATTACTTAATGGGCGAAGAAACAGTTATGCATACTGATCATCAACCACTTCAATATCTACACTCCCAAACTAAGTTGCAGCAATCAAGACACTATAGATGGATGGGTTTTCTACAACAGTTTCATTTAGTCATCATATATAAGAAGGACATACACAATAAAGTTGCAGATATGTTATCTAGACCCATTATAAATGCATCTACTATACTTAAGCATAATTCTGTGTTACATGAGAGTTACATTGAACAATATGCTCAAGATATAGACTTTAAAGATGTATATGCAACTTTAATTCAAGGAAAACGAGTAGAAGAATTGGATTATCATGTTAAGGACCGACTCCTATATCATTGTGGGAAGCTATGCATTCCACAAATTGAAAGAGTAAAGATAATTCGATAAGAACACACTTCTCTAATGTCAGGTCACTTTGGGGTAAGTAAAACAGTTGCACAACTGCAAAGATTTTATTATTGGCCAAAAATGAACGAGACAGTTTTAAGATATGTAAGAGGGTGTACTATGTGTGCTAAAAGCAAGCCAGCAATAGAAAACTAGGCTTGTACACTACATTACCAGTTCCTTCTCATCCGTGGGAAAGTGTTTCCATGGATTTTTTTGGAGGACTGCCTAAATCTAGGAAAGGTCACGATTATCTATATGTTGTTGTGGATAGGTTCAGCAAAATGTGTATTTTAATACCTTGTAATAAACAGATTACAACTGAACAAACTGCAAAACTATTCTTTCAACATGTATGGGTTCATTTTGGATTATCCACTTCCATTATATCTGATCGAGACACTCGATTTGTGGGAAAGTTTTGGTCAAGTCTGTGGGAACTGATGGACACCAAACTGAAGAAAAGCACAACTTTCCATCCACAAACTGATGGCTAGACATAAGTAGTCAATAGGACAGTGATCCAATTACTCAGGGGATATTGCTGTAAGAATCCTAAGGTTTGGGATGAACATTTGTGTTATGTACAACACGCTTACAACCAAGCCAAACATTCTTCTACACAGAGATCTCCTTTTGAGACTTGTTTCGGTTTCACGCCAAGGTCTCCCTTGGATTTCATCCTTGGTAAGGACACAACAGTTGAGGGACACAGTGATGTGGACAGGGAAACTAGGTTCATTGAACAAATCCAAGAGATCCAGCAAGCAGTATAGAAAAACTAGAAAAGAGCCAGGCCAAATACAAGGCAAGGCATGACAAGCATCAGATGGAGCATAGTTTCCAAGTTGGTGATCAAGTCTCGTTGTATATCAACAAGGACAGGATGCAAGGGGAAGGTAAAAAGCTAAAGCCTATCAGGTATGGACCTTTCAAGATACTTGAGAAGATTGGTGAGAATGCTTTTCACCTTGATCTACCAGCTTACATGCACATATACTCAGTTGTAAATGCAGATAGCTTGAGATTATTTGAACCTTCACTAATTGAGGATCCTGAAGAGCTGAGCCAATTGCCTTCTATTGATGACCTGCTACCTAAATATCTTAATGAATTGTAGGAAGACACAGTTCTGGACAGGAAGGTGAGAACGACGCATAGGGGAGATGTTGAGTACCTCAGAATTGGACTCAGGGGTTCAAAGCCAAGTAGTGAAAAATGGATAGAGATTGGACAAGTGAGAAAGTTGTATCCTCACTTAGTCGATGCTTGAAAACCAACTTTTGGTGTTCCAAAAGCTTTTTCAGTGGGAAGGTCATGATCCAAATTGGATCCTTGAAAATTATCAGAGTTCTATGATTGTTTCAAATTATGACAGACTTCAAAATCTTGTAAACAATGAGCTATCATGAAATAACCTTTGAATAATGGTAATTTGCAGCCAGCATGGAGCAATGACGACCTTCGGTCAAAGCATGCTGACCATTGGCTCATGGGGACTGTGCATGGCACAAAAATGGCAGTTGTGAGGCTCAAACCCAGAAACGGAGGTTGTTTTTGATGCGTGATTGACAAAACCCCTCGAGAAGGAAAGGCCCCGAGCACACGGTCATAAGGGAAACTAGGAAACCATTGGAAAAGCGCTAAAATTATAGGCGGGTCCTATGCTCCAAAACCGGCAGAATATTGGAGGCATTTTGGGCGGTAAGCGAGTTTGTCAGAGGACCAAGTGATTCCATAAATCGAATGACGCGTGTTCGGTGGATGAGAAAGAAAACTGCTCTCATCACGGGCTAACGATTGAGCAAGTCACCCGTGCGATAAAAGCGATGACCGTAGGATCTAGAGTCCCCAGATCAAATGACAGAGATTGCACTCGATGGGAGATCGGATTTGGCGGAAGAATAAGCTGAGGCATATAAAGGTTTGAAGTTTGATTTTACCGTTGAGCTAGTGGATGAATCATTTCATGGAATAACCGAAGCAATGAACCGTTTGAGGAAGAGCTGGCGCTCAGTTCGTGAAGGGACAAGTGGCCACCTCTCTATGAAATGTTGCACAGTAGCGATGACACAAAAGTAGGGAATTCCAAGTGGACAGAGGTAGGCGATCCGAAGGGCCGAAAGAGGAAGCGAACAGTCAAGGGATGGATTAGTTTTAAGCCACAAACAGACAGAGAACAGAGAGGAGACAGAGGAGACAAAATAGAGAATGAAGCAAGAAGTGGAGAACAAAGAAGTCGAGCTGACTTGCAGAGCTAAGGTAGCATTGAGCAGACAGAACCGAGAAGGCTTGAGAGGTTCAAGCAATCCCTATGAGGATATTTGTCGAGAACTGAGTACCAAATTGGACTCATCCCATTAAGACCAGTTGAGGTTGAGACTTGGTAAGGGGGAGTCTGTGTACTCTAGTGGCTTGGGGAATCCAAGTACCACCATACTAAGCATCATCTGTTGCAGGAGACTCAAATTGAGCTCCTCATTGTAAAAACTCTGCTCAAAGACACAATAAAAAAAGGCTACCACTGAAAGCTGGACCAGGAGATGCAGTCCAGGAGGATTGGGTGAACTCCTTATTAAATTGTTGTGTTTTGCATTTGCTTGTTGTATTCTCTTACTATTTTCCAATTGCATGTGTATTTTTCAATCTTATCGATCCATTGCTTAAAATAACATAGGCACACACCAACACATGAGTCTGTAATACCTTCATTAATTTCCTGAGGTCACCTAGGGGTGATTTCAGATCAAATATGGCATGAAGGAAATCCATATATGGACTGATGGATCACTTTCCAATGATGACATGGATGAAAATGATGGATGATCAATTCCCTCTATAGAAGTCCCAAACATGAAGACTCCTAGATAACGAAAATAAGTTCATGACATTGTAAGGAGGAGTTCTTCGAGCAGTTGGTTTTCCCATCATCTCCACCCGAGGAGCTATTGTAGGTCCCTAATTAAGAGGGAGAGGTAGACACATCATTCTTGTCTTCACTTGGGAAGACAGAAAGGAGGATTGGGTAAACATCTAGAATCTAATGCTCTTTGAGGATGTATTAGGGCATCCAAGGTAAGAGTAGTCATAGAGGACCAATATTCTTTGAGGACTGGGAATCAAAGATAAGAATAGTCTTGGTGGAACACACCCTGAGAACTCGGGTGGGGTATGTTCCAAGAGAGACATCGATGAGGGTGTCTATACATCATTGGTCTCGCCAGAATTGAGCTTAGATCTCATGGAGAGATAGAGTTGTTAATCAAGGCATTCCTATGTGACAATGCTAGTTGATATGATGCTATACAAATGGGTTACCAATCTGACTCTTCTTATGATAAATTCTTCAAATTGAGAATGACCAAGTACGATTATGAATACCTCCCTAGTTAAGAGGGACTGTTGAAAAGTGTAACTAGGTTAGGTTTGGTCTTCATAACGACCTCGTAACCTCCATGTGACCGCTAATCGAATGCAATCATAATGAGCACGTGGACCAAGCCACATATGGTATATACTAGGGTTATAAGGTTTTGGATGGCATATAATGTCGTCTTGTTACAACCAACGAACTAGAAACCACGTCGATGATTCATTGGGCCAGGTCAATAGCCAATAAAATGCAACAACATATGGCTAATATATTGTTGGGAATATATTTAATATGATGTTGGTTGGTGGTTATATATGGGTGCAAACATAACATATATTAAATATGTTGGTTGGTATTAAGGTTGGAATTTCAAAATAGACCCACCCATCAAATTTGACTGTTTTCACACCTCTCTGAAAAATTTTCACGGTTTTAAGGAAAGGTTTTGACAATTTTGTAAAATTTAAACTATATTTTACGAGCAAATCACCATGTGACAAGAAATTTCCCATTCAATTTGATCCCTGGTTGGTATGAAAAAAATTATACTAATGCACCAACATATATATGATATGGTTTTTATAACCAAAGTTTAATATGTGCTTGTCAGAGTTTAATATATTCCACATATATATTGTTTGTTATAACAAAGTTCAACAATATGTTGTTACAACAGGGTTGCAACCTCCGTAGGTTCAACCTCAGGGTTCAGACCCTACGAAACTATAAATATGTAAAGAAAATTTCCGCTACACCAAGCTTTGTGGTTATGATATTTTGGCATAATATTGTGGCCTAGTTATATACTGTGTATTGTGTATAAAACACAGGTTGGCCCTTTTGAAGTGCAACAAAAGGAGAGATAGGTCAACAAGAGTTTGTAAAGGTCATTGTGTAGCAACAAAATATATTATAGTGTTATGGTGTTGAAAGAAGGTCGATATTCTTTGATTTTTGTAGCGTAATTATCATTGTCTTTGTGATAAATCATAAAGAATTTTCCATTTTGGAGGATTGTAAAAGGAGAGGTTTTGTGAAGGGTTCTTAGAGTTTTTTTTTTTTTAAGTTGCAGACTAGAGAGAAAGTTGTAGATATTAGGGAATTTATGTAATCATAGTTACTTTTGCATCATAATTGAAGAGGCCACTCCATTGGAAGCGGACCTGGAGCCATAACCCACGTTGGGTGAACTCCATTATCAATATTATTTGTGTTCTTTTATGTTATATGTAATTGTTTATTTCTGTTATTGCATTTTTAATAGGCTTTTTGTCAAGCTTGGTATTTCAGATTCTATTTAAGCTATATAAATCATAGGATTTGTTTGCAAGTTTCTACGGTGATTTGAATTTGAAGAATAATTTTATGGAGTTTTATCCACAATATTCATTTTTAATCGATGTTTCGAGTCCAAACTAGGACCCATCATTAGGAGAAATTGATGAGATAAAGTATAAATGAAGAGGTAAAAATAAGTCTACCATCCTTCTCTCTATCTTCATACTTAATTTTTCGAGTAGATGAATCTCAATCCAAGTTTTATGTTCATGTAGGGTAACAATCTGTGTTTGCAAGTTTTTGTGGTGCTTTGAATTTGAATAATAGGTTTATGGAGTTTTATCCATAGTATTCATTTTTAATCAACATTTCAAGTCTAAACCTGGACCCATCATCAACAGAAATTGATGAGAGAAAGGATAAATGAAGAGGTATAATAAGTCTGCCATCGTTCTCTCTCTTCATTCTTAATTTTTCTAGTAAAAAAAATCTCATTCCAAGTTTCCCTTCCATGCATGGTAACAATCCTTGTTTCAATTTTTTGTGGTGATTTGAATATGAAGAATAGGTTTCCAGAGTTTTATCCACATTATTCATTTGTAATCAATGTTTCAAGTCCAGAATAGGACCCATCATCAGGAGAAATTGATGAGATAAAGGATAAATGAAGAGATCATAGGCTCCTGATCAAAGATCATGATCACCACTTTACCAAGGGGTCTCATAATCACTTTTATGGTCATGGAACCTACATCACCCACATGCCTGACATTTATGCACCTTGACCCATATTTAAGCCTCCATGAACCTTTCCACATGTGCATTCACCCCCCTAACATTTCCATTGTGGTAATTCATGTCACCAATATGAATCCATGTCACCAATATAATTCCACATCATTTGTACAGAGAAATCCAAAAATTTCTAATTTTTAATTTCTCCTAATTTTGTCAAAAATGTCTATTTTCAAAAATTTAATTTTCCGCCACCATGGAAGCTATGTTTGAGCTCCTCATGAGATTTTTTGTCCCAATTCATCAATTGATCTTCTCCACATGATTTTTCCATGAATTTTAAGCATAAATTGGGGCATTTCCCAATTTTAGCCCAATTTCACTCAATTTTTACATGTTTAACTTTGTAATTCTTACATTTGGTTGGTTCCATTCTTGAAATCATTCAAATAGAGGTTAAAATTACAGATATTAACCCTTAGGACTCAATTTCTTCAAAATTTTAAGAAATTCCCATGCAATTCTCGTGTTGTAGCTCACTCTGATACCACTCTGTGACATGCCCAGCCATGCCTATTCCTGTTGGGATGGTGGGGCACTATAAATTTCCATCATTTCCCTCTAAATTTATCCATACTAGCCAACTTTGATACCATATATTTATGTTGTCAGGCCATTGGGTTTAAATATGCATGATAATGCATATCACAAATTTAACATACAAAAAAAAATAATGCACAACAATTAACCAAACAAGCACTAATTAAATACCTCAAGTCACATAGTAGAATGCCATAAAATCATATGTAAACACCACTTATCTTTTATAATGGATAGACAAAATTTAGTTGCTAACGTGGGATGTTTCTCCCAGCCATAGATATAATTGCACCAGTTTGTTCTACAATAGGTCACCCCTAAACTAGGGCATTAATTCAACAAGGATGAACATGAACTCTCTCTACCAATTTAATACTAATTTATCATTCTATTCACTCATGCAACCATCCCAATCACTATTTTTTTTTCTCGTTCAATTTGCACAACCCAACAAATAGATCCCCTTCTCTGTAATGTAACCCCTTAATCTATCACACCCCATTCTCTGATCCAACATATACCGAAGAGAAAAATATCATAATGTTAGGATCTACAATGATTATCAACACAAAATTTCTCAATAGAATTACAACCGTATTTCAACCTTTATTATAGGCTTCATTCCATTCCTCTTACATGTCGAACCACAATAGAATCATAGATGAAATGATTGTAAGAATGAATAGGAAATCCACCTAACTACTTCGCAAATATCCTCAGGTTGATATTCCTTTTTTATAGCTTAAGGTAAGGTACATTGGAAAATATTAAAATATCATTATTTTGGATTTGGCTCCTTTGGGTCGTCATGGCCCCCTCTCGCTCCTCTCTTCTAGAGTCATATCCCCCATCATTTTAGTCCCCCTTGCCTTGAAACTAAAGATATAATTTTACCAATAAATGTAATGTAAATTATAGTTATTACTTGTCCCTTAGCCATACTTTTGGGCTCATATCTTAAATTACATATTTACATTACATTACATTTACGAGGATCAAAACCAAGGTGTTACACATTCAATGTGGTTACATTTTCATACCTTGAATGCGATAAACTACCATTCTTGTTTGGCCAAGAATTTAGGGTTGATATGTTTACAAGATCAGGTCAATTACTCCTTGCATGGGGTGAACCAAATTTGTGTTTATGGTTCTTGGTTTGATCGCTTAAATGACCCATTACCCCTTCCTCCAGCTATCCCAAGACCTTAACATCTTGGTCACCTAGCTCTTGTGCTATCTCACACATAATCTCTATAACATCCTCCTCCAGTGGTCTAGACCCCAAATGGAGAAACTTATCAATATCCCACACAATGTCTCATCACCCTAAGCTAGGACTAGATCAAATTCTTGGACACTCCAAAGGGATCCTTGGATAAGTCCATACTTTCTTCCTCATATGACATATTTTCTTCCATGTAGATTTTACCAATCACTCACTGACAAATAAGGTCCACTCTAGACACTCTTACAAAAACCTCACTACCCAAAACACAAACCATTTTATTTTTTTATTATTACTATTCAAGAGAAATCAAACTTAAAAAACTCTTAGTAAGTATACCACACTTGAATTTAGTATATCAACAATTATTTCAAACACTCATTTGGATTTCCACTAGTTGCAAGAAAATATGGAATTTCTTCTCATGGAAGAATAATCGCAAAAGAAATGGTTTGACTCTACAGAACCAATAACCCTTCATCTTCACTATCATTAAAATGGAATTGTTTGTAGGGTCTTTCTAGAATATTTTTTGCACTATGTAAATAATATCTCTTTTATTTTATCGGACGAAACATAATGTCTCTCTATTGATTTTAACTTCAAGAAGTGATGGAAACTATTTTAAAAGGAATAAGCAGTTAGAATCCCTGAACTTTGATTTGAAACCTTAAAATTCCCATTTGCATTGTGGATGGAATGAATGTTAGGGTTTTCTATAAATTCGTTATGTCAAACTTCTTTTTTTAACTTATATGTGTGTGTGTGTGTGTGTGTATGTGTGTTTGTGTGTGATTAACATCCATTAAGACCGAAATGGTCTATTAGACCTAAAGAAGGTAAGAGATTACTCAAAATTCTTTATAATTTTATTTCTATGCTCAAAAAGCATTAAGATAAGTGTTCCAAGATCACCATGCTTTTGCTAACTTAAAAGGTCAAGAAGGTTGTAGTATGAAAAATATTTTGAAATTTATATCTAATGTGGATGTAAGCTAGACAATCTAAGTAAAAGTGCTTTTGTTCTTCAACCCTATTAGTGTCACAAAGGTCATAGACTCTTTCGTCCCATGGTGTTTTGGGAATTGGCCCACTCCCAATTTCGTTATGGAGCTCATGAGAATTTGTTCTTATTTCAAAAATATTTATTTTCTTCTTTAAACTAATCAATATATTTATTTTTTAGATTTGGTTTTATCATCTCCTTATAATATCTTAGTTTCTTTTTTCCCTCTAACTCCTTAAATTTTGATGTAATAATATTTTTAATATCATCTTTATTTTGCAAAATGGTCTCATCCTTAATCTCCCAATGGTCTATCCAAGAATGGGAATCCTTATTCCATCCCCACTTAAGCCAAAGATGGTGGTTTTTACAAGAGTTAGAAGCAATTTTAAAAAACCTCTTGTCTTCCATGTTGCTTAACATCTTCTTATTCATAAGATACCTAGTCATAGACATGCTTTCAATGGGGGAGACTCACTTGTATAAGTAGGTGTTGTCGCTACAACAAACACCCTTCAAAAAATTTCCTACACACAAATTTTGGAGCCTACTGTGGATCTTACAATCTGTCGTTCTGTATACCCTTCTTAGTTAGTTGATGCTTTTGATCTCCCTTCTTGGATTGGAAGTTTCAAGGGTACTTGCTCACACATTCTCAGTCTGCAACAAGTTCATGAATGCATTCTTTTAGACAAGCTTGAACATGCATAGAACGGTCCATCAAGGTTGTGCCTTTACAAAGTCCAATCCATGTCGACAGTCAATGCACATTGACATCTACATTTTCTGACTTCTAGTTGTATTTGTAATTATATTTCGGTGAGTTTTGCAAATTGCTGCTTTCACGCACGTTTATTTTAGCGAGTGTCGTTTTCATTTTTTCGACTATCTCTTTCACTTGCTTTTATTCTAATTAGTTTCCTTTCATGATATCTTCACTTTGACATGTGTTTCTTTCACTGTCATCACATATTGCAAGTGTAAGCTTGTTTTGGTGGTTTCAAGAGGTTCTCCTTGTGTAAATGAGTCAATCTTATCATGTAAACCTCTATCGCACTCATTTCCAAATTTTTTAGCATTGTCACACAAGTGTCGTCACGGTCATCGCAAAGTGTATCTTTAGTGTTGCACTTGTCATAATTTGTTGTAAATGTTTTCGCATTGAGGGAAGTATGTTTTTAATGAGTTCTAGATTATCTATGTTGTGTCTTTAGGCACTCTAAATGTGTGACCACATTCAAGTCCTATCATTATTCACATCAGTTTCACTGATCCCACCCTTCGCCAAATTTCAGAAAATTCCCAGCAACTTAGCCTCATCCCACCTTCCTGACTACGCATTTCATAGTCCAAACCCTCAAGCTATAACCATGCCTCTTGATATTGCATAATGCATAGTTCCCGCCTTCCAGGTGTGCACACTACACAGTTTCAGTGCTCAAGCTCGAGCCTTCGCCTCCAAAATTGTGTAATTCAATCCTCCAACCTGGCCCCAACTGTGCACTGCGCAGTATCTAAGCTCAAGCCCAAACCTTGAGCTCTTTAATTGTGCAACTGTGCAATCACCATGTCTTCTCTACCTCCCAAAACTGCGCAGTTGACTAGAATAATCCAAAACCCTGCATCTTAACTCACTAAGCCTCAAAACTACGCAATATGTCTTTACAGTCGAGCCTGAACTGCGCATTATACAATCTCAATTCTTAAGCCTCAGCCTTGAGCTCTTGAACTGCACAATTTCACAATCACCTGGGCTCCTCTGTCTTCCATAAATACACAATGGGAAAAATCAGTGTTCAATCCCTTAGCCTAGTTTCGAGGGCTCCCCAACTATGTAATCTTTTTCTCAATCCAATCTTGAACTGTGCATTGTGAAGTCTCAAGGCTTAAGACTGATCCTTGACTACCTGAGCTACACAATTGTGCGGTCATTGAGCCTCTCCCTCAGCCTACCACCTGATTTTGGCTTAGTTAGTGGATCATCATGCAACATCTTAGACTAGGGTTTTATTGAAATGATGTCATCTTGTCATGAGTGGATTGTAGATGCGGGAAATATATCATGCTATGGCAAGATGATGAAGAAGGATATGGAGAAGGAGGACATGCTAAAAGACACATATGGAGCTAAATAAATAATGTGATCATCAAGCGATAAGATGAGGGAACACTAGATTACAATAGAAGATCAAAGATTAGGACCGCATGAAGACTCCATCTGATTCACAACACTTTGGAGGGTGGATATGAAGAAAAAAGCATATATCTCATGAATATGAAGCATTGCACATCTATCGTTGAAGATAAAGGAGAACAAGAATGGCTCGACATTGCCATGTCATCAAGAAGTCCTCTTCAGCAGTGTCATGCCATGTCATGAAATGAGTCGTCATATGACATGTCATTCTTGTGGATTATGTATTTTCTTATTTGAAAATGTATTGTAAAGTGGAAGTCCAAAAGACATGTATAGAAGATGAAGATTCATGTAAGGTTGAAAATTCATAGGAAGTCAAACAACCATGAGGGTAGTCAAAGAGTTACAAGGGAGGTGAAGCATCACCCCATTAGTTATATATACACCCTCATTGTATGAGCAAAGTACTTTTCACCTTGGCTCTTCCCAAAATGCATTAGAGAGAGAAACTAGTTCTTTTGAGGAGCAAGGAGTGACTCCAGTGCTCTAATATTTGGGCTAGTGGTGTTCGATGTGGGCTAGTGGTGTTCGATGTATACATGTGTCTTGTGACTTTTACTTAATACTTGAATCCTAATCACTGACACATTTTCATGCATGGATTGTGAATATTTGTAAGACCATTTCGTGATTTGGTTTCACTTGTACTAAGGTAGTTGAACTATTTTGTTTATTTTATTGCTTATCTAATTGAGAATGTGTTGTAATGGTGGCTATAACTATCACATCCTTGTGGACTATTTCGCTGGATGTTAGACATACCTTTCTTGTTTATAATGGTTGTAATGACTATCGCATCTTTGTGGAATGTTCCATTGGATGTTATGGATATATTATGTGTGTGTGTGTGTCTTTATTAGGGTGTTACTATTATCTCTCTCCTAGAGGCTCACTTTCCTTTTGCTCCGCAGTATAAGAATCTTGACACTCATACAAATGAGCACTCACCAGGCATACTTACTTACTGATATGAGATTACTTGTGCATGACTCTCTTGTGCTGAAATTTGTATCCAAAGAAAACCTATAAGAATATATGGTACTCGGGTCAATATCCTTGATGGGGCTCCTATTCCAAATGGTGTGAGGTCTAATTGGGACTTCACATCGGTGAGATCCCTTTAGTTGACATATTTCCAGCACCATCAGCAAAATGGCACTAGAAGGAGGGCTAGATGACAAGTTGTTCCCGTTGAGTCTGTTTTGAATCTCCTATCATAAATTTCTCTTTCCCAAATCATAATCCCAGAGTGTTTTTCTAACCTCCCTCCTGGAAAATTACAAACTCCACGGAAATTGTTCATGCCTTGTCTCAATTCAAGTTTAATGGTGAGGGTGGTATATTTTTATCCAAACACATAAATTATTTTGTTGGGTTTTGTTAAACTTTCGAAATCGGTGATGAATATGTTATATGTATTCTATTCACCCTCACTCTTGAAGGTCGTGTTAAGCATTGGTGTCATACCTTACCATATTTTTTCATTCATTTTCTTCATCATTTTACTAAGGCGGTTCATCAAGCTTTTGATGGGTATGATTACCGATGTGTTTATAAAAGGAAAAAACAACTTAGAATGGAGTCTGATGAATCAATTGAGGATTTTGCTAATAGATTCCTTCACTTATGTTGTGAGCTTCCTGAAGAAGATATGGATGGGGATTTCTTTAAGCAAAAGTTTGAATTTTTGGTTCAGATTTATTTGAACCAGTTTGAATCTAAGTCACCTGATGTTTTTATGTCCCTGGCTCTTGTAAATTATGAAACACCTCTAATTTTAGAGGAAGAACCTACTATTCCTTTTGTTCCTTGTCCTCCTGATTTTCTGGTCCCAATGAGGGTGCCTCCTTGCGATAATAATAAAGTTGGGGAATATTCACATCAAATTCCTAATCCATCTTCCACCTTTCATGATTCAGACCCAATGGAGGAAATCCCGGAATGGCTCATGAAGCCCATGGTGAATACTAACTCCTTCATTCCGCAAGTTGATGTTACTATTCATAACTATAGTCTCGAGTTTGATCTTGATTATTTTATCCTCTATCATCTACGAGACATGAATTTTTGTATTGTGATCTGCCCAATCAATCAGCTCCACTAGCTAGTTTTTCACACTCTCTTGATTTTTGAGTCATTGGTTCAAAATGTAATCAAATACGAGGTAGTCACATTACACAGGTAGAGGAGCAGGAAGGTGAAGATGCTTTCAATCTTTCTTCTCTTTTTCAAAATCCTCCATGTCAAAAATATGCACTTCAATTCTTGGATGATTCCCAATATGTTAATCTCGATATTGAATCAAATGCAATCAATTCTTTCAATCAATCCATAGCCTTGGGAAATAATCATTCTGATGATGATGACTTTGTTGATGTATGCGATCACGAATGCCTAGGTGCATCATCTAATCTTTTCGTTTCTCATGAAGATGTTGCTTTATAGATAGAATCTAATTTGTTTAAAGAAGATTTCCTTACCAAAACTTCATCTTCATCTCACTATCCCCTTTGCTCTACCATTTGTGATGCATCTACTAGCAACAAAGATACTCTATGCTCCTCAATTTTTTCATCCGACAAGTTAACTACTCAATTGACACAAGGTGATGAGATTATCCATGATGAAAATGAAAACAATAAAATCATTGAGTACTCTTTCCATCCCTCATCATTTCTTCTCTTGCATGAAGATAACTCTCCAAACTAGTTTTCTCATGAAATTTTGTTGATTCATACATCTTCAGATTTGCGATAAGATGAATCCTTCAACTTGAGTAATCAGGTTGTTGAAGTTGAAAAATACGTTCAAATTAGTGATAGGGATGGATTTCATGCAGTGAACAATGGTCTTATTGAAACTAGTGGTAGCATCTATCTTCTCACCATGCACGATTTGGTTCAATCTTCATTATGTGATTTTACAATCCTTGAAAGTTCCAAGACTTGTCAGGAAGTCGAGGCACTTCAACTTTCATTGATGGTTATTTCAGGATCTCACGACTTTGGTAAGCCCCCTAAACGAAGTCAGATCTGGTTTCTTTCGTAAAACCCTTCTCTTTGCATGGTTTCACTCGATGTAAATCTACTTTTGAAATATATTTGGTATTTCAGATGTAATTTTTCAAACTTTCAAGATTTTAATTCTGATCTAATTAAGGAATCTTCTTTAGTTGATCCATCTTCAAGCAAATATCTCACATCAAACTCGGGTTTGGATTTTGTATCTCTCATAAAGTCATGGAATTATGAAGTTGGTCATTTCAAAGACTATCTTTGTCCAAAAGAATGATCCCTATTAGATTCATTTCTTAATAGTCAATTCCAAGGTTTTCTTGTGAATGTTGTATTGCAAATCTTTCCCTTCATCACACCTAAAATCCTCTTGAGTGATAATGAATGCACGAGTTATCGCGTGAATCACCATTTACAAGAAAATGGTTTGTCACATTTGGCTTGTGAAGAAGTTGGTTCGATTGTTCATAACATTCGCATAGCTGTTCAAATTGATTCATCTTCATTAACTGCTAACTGGGAATCTGATGGTTTAATTAGTCCATTTGATCATAATATTAATTATCATCTGTTTTATCATTTTCCCACAAGAATATTTGATGACATTTGTTTCACATTGATTAATCCTTATGGTTTATCTCACCATTCAGATACTTGTCAAGCAGCTGAGGCACTTCAGCCTTTGCTGATGGTTAAAATAGGTCCTCATTATCTTGACAATCCTTCTGAATATGATCAGATCTATTTTCCCTCACAAGATTCTCATCCTGATCCTGCGCTTCTAATTGAAGATTCATTATTTCAAAGTTTTATGGATTTTAAGGAGGATTTTTTCAAATTTCATGATCGAATCGGTGAATGTTTGGAGCAATCTTACTTAGAAATATTTGCTGCAAATAACAGGCTTTGGAATTTTTTGATGCTCGCTAAGTAGGATGACACAGAAGAAGGTGCATTCGCAAGAAGTCTTCGAGGTTTTTCTGGTCATGGTTTCCGTCGACAAGGTAAGAATGCAGATTGGTTTAAAGTAATGGGTGTAACACATTTTTCTTCCCACGTGCAATACCTTCTTTATATTGTGCAACTTCTTCAAGCTCCTTTCTTTTTTTTTGCAGATTACTTTATATCTATTTTAATTTCTCATATCTTTATGGATGCATGTCAGGAAAAACTACAATGGTTACATTGGAAATTTCATCATACATGACCCTAACCTTTTAGTTGTTTCAGATAGGAATATGACTAGTTGCATTTTTGTTTCCCCTCTCTTGCACTCATCCCACACTTTTTCTCCTTAGTCTCTCTTATATTTTCTTACATTTTTCTTACATCATGCTTTGGTAGCCTCTTTTGCTTTTGCCTTGGTTTTTCTTTTCTTGTTCTGTCATGTCTTTTCCTTTTGTTCTGTCAATAAGACTTTCCATGAAGGGTGTCCCATTTGGGCTCAAAAGAAAATGTGGCTAATTGTCTATCCTTCTTTCTTGTCTTGGTTACACCTTTTGGTTCATGATGTTCCGATGGAAAATGTGATCCTTGCATTAAGAAAGTCTTGTGTCAAACCATCATCTCCATGTATATTTTGGAAACCTCATCCCTACACTTTGTTTTTCATATTTTAGCGTTTTTAGGCTGATCCAATCAAGTAGAGAAGGACAAGGGAAAAATCTAAATGAGAAAACCTAAATTAGAGCTCTCTATATTATTATTTGAAGGAACAACCTCTCCTAATCTCAATAAGTTTGGATCCCTATTCCACCCATAAAATGAATAAGTGTCTATGCAAATTCCTTTTTAAATAAATAAATAAATAAATAAAGCCGAAAGAAGAGAAAGGCTTCCTGCAGAGAGAGGTGAAGTAAGAAACACAGTCGAGGTACTGTCCATAACTGCTAGCAATGGAGCGACACTAGAGATGAAAAACTATACTTTTAAAATCTAAAGCTCGTGAACTTCATTACCATATCCTCATTCGAAACATTGTGTGATCACTGAACTTATGTTTGTGTTTAACCGAGAAAAGGAATGAAGGGTACTATGTTTATGCATGGGGTAAATGGGGAAGCCATGGTAATATGAATGATGAATCAATACTTCCTAAAGAACTAGACCTTGCATGAAAGAATTGACCATGGCAGGGAAGGTGGAGTTTTACTAGTGTGTCGCAAAATGTTGTCGCTGCGACAAACACCCTCCAAAATTTTTCCTACACGCGAATTTTGGAGGCCACTACAGATCTTACAATCTGTCATTTCATAGTCACTTCTTAGTTAGTTGATTCTTTTGAGCTCCCTTCTTGGATTGGAAGTGTCGAGGGTACTTTCTCACACATGCTCAGTCTGCAACAGGTTCATGAGCACATTCTTTTACGAAATATTGAACATGCATAGCATGGTCCATCAAGCCGGTGCCTTTGTGATGTCCAATCCATGTCGACATTTAGTGGCACTGACATCGACAATTTCTCACTTCTAGCTACGTTTGTACTTCTATTTCGGTGAGTTTTGCAAATTGTCACTTTCACGAATACTTGTTTTCACGAGTGCCATTTTCATGTTTTCAATTGTCGCTTTTGATTTCTTTCACTCTAATTAGTGTTGTTTTCATGATATCTTTGCTCTAGCATGTGTTGCCTTCATTGTCGTTCACACTTTATCCCTTGTCATCTTTTGGTATGTTAAGTGTCACATAATGTACATAGGATTGTTTTGGTTGTTTCAAGAGGTTCTCCTTGTCTAAATGAGTCGATCTTACCATCTAAACCTCCGTCACACTCATTTCCAAAGTTGTAAGCATTGTCGCACAAGTGTTGTCACAATCGTCGCAAAGTGTATCTTTAGTGTTACTCTTGTCATAAGTTGTTGTAAAGGTTGTCGCACTGATGGAAGTATATTTTTAATGTTTTATGGATGATCTATGTTTTGCCTTCAAGCACTCTAAGTGTGTGATTAGAGTCAAGTCCTATCACTATTCACATTAGTTTCACTGATCCCACACTTAGCCAAAATTTGGAAAATTCCTAGCAACTTAGCCTCATCCCGCCTTCTTGAACTCCGCATTACACAATCCCAACCCTCAAGATGCAACCTTGTCTTTTGACACTGCACTATGCACAGTTCCTGCCTTTCAGGCCTGCAAAATGCTCAATTTCAGTGCTCAATCCCGAGCCTTGGCCTCCAAAATTATGCAATTCAGCCCTCCAACTTGGCCCCAAATATGCATTGTGCAGTCTCGGAGCTAAAGCCCAAAACCTGAGCTCTTGAAATGTGCAACTACATAGTCACCAGGTCTGCTTTTCCTCCCAAAACTACGCAGTTGACTGAAACAGTGCAAAACCTTGCAGCCTGACTCACTGAGCCTCAAAACTACACAATTTTCTTGTACAATCTAGCCTAAACTGTGAATTGCGCAGTCTCAAGACTCAAGCCTCAACCCTAATCTATTGAACTATGCAGTTGTGCAATCACCTGGGATCCTCTATCTTCCAGAACTGCACAATGGGAAAAATCAATGTTCAAGCCCTCAACTTGGCTCCTTGAGCTCCCCAAATGTGCAATCTTTTGCTCAGTCCAAGCCTGAACTACACATTGAGAAATCTAAAGGATCAATCTTGACCCTTGACTACCTGATTTGTGCAATTATGCAGTCATTGAGCCTCTCCCTCAGCCTGCCACTCAGTTTTGGCTCAGTTAGTGGATCATCATGCAACATCTTAGACTAGGGGTTTATCAAACTAATGTCGTCTTTTCATGAGTGGATTGAAGATGGAAGAAATCTATCATGTTATGGCAAAATGATGAAGAAGGAGACACAGAAGGAGGACATAGTTGAAGAGATAAGGTGATCATCAGTCAAGAAAACGTGGGAACACTATATTACAACAGAAGATCAAAGATCAGGACCACACAAAGACTCTATCTAATTGACAACCCTTTGGAGGGTGGATATGAAGAAAAAATCATATATCTCATGAAGATGAAGCATTGCACATCTATAATTGAAGACAAAGGATCAACAAGAATGAATTGGTATTGCCATGTCATCAAGAAGTCCTTGTGAGCAGTTCGCGCCATGTCATGACATGATGTTTCATATGCCACATCATTCTTGTGAGCTATATAATTTCTTATTCGAAAATTTATTATAAAGTCGAAGTCCAAAATACATGTACAAAATATGAAGAGTCATGTAAAGTTGAAAATTCATAGGGAGTCAAACAGTCATGAGGGTAGTCAAAGAGTCACAAGGGAGGTGAAGCATCACCCCATTGGTTATATATACACCCTCATTGTATGAGAAAAGGAATTTTCACCTTGGCTCCTCTCGCAAGGAATTAAAGAGACGAGCTATTTCTTTTGGGGATCAAGGAGTCAGTCCAAAGCTCCACTATTGGGGCTATTGGTGTTTGATGTATACATGTGTCTTGTGACTTTTACTTAATACTTGAAGCCTGATGTCTCACACGTTTTCATGTGTGGATTGTGAATATTTGTAAGCTTGTTCTGTGAATATTTATGATTTATGTTTTCTTTCACCTGTACTAAAGTAGTTGAACTATTTCGGTTATTTTAATGCTTATCTAATTGAGAATGTATTGTAACGGTGGCTATAATTATTGCATCCTTTTGGACTATTCTGCTGGATGTTATACAAATCTTTCTTATTTATAATGGTTGTAATGACCATCGCATCTTTGTGGACTATTCCATTGGATGTTAGACAAACATATTATCTGTGTGTGTGTGTGTCTACTAGGGTGGTACTATTACCTCTCTCCTAAAGGCTCACTTTCCTTTCCCTCTGTAGTAGAATAATCTTAACACACACACAACTGAATACTCAATAGGAATACTCACTTGCTGATCAGAGATTACTTGTGCATGACTCTCTTGTGTTGAACTTTGTAGCCAAGGAAAACCTATAAGAATATATGGCAGTCAAGTCGATATCCCGGATGGAGCTCCTATTCCAAATGGTGTGAGGTATAATTAGGACTTCGCATCAAGGATACCCCCTTGGTTGATGAATTTCCAACACCATCAAGAGGAGGATAAGATAGGGTGTACTTCCTTTTAACATCATATTGTAAGTTATAAATTTATTTTGGATCTGTTCTATCTTCCCCCATGACTCTCTAGAGATATGACATCCTCAAAACTCACATCCATTTAAAATAACATGAGTAATGAGAGTCTCAAAGAGGAGTTTTTCTTAATCCCATATTCAAATATTTGTTGACTAATTGTTTTCAAGTCCATAATAAGGTTTCCATCCTCTATTTATCATTTTTTCAATTGTATACTTTTAGTTTAGCTTGTGTTGGATATTGATTCCAACATATTTGTATGAAGGAACCTCTTCCAAGTTGTTGTTGTCATACATGAAAGTATCATATGTCATATTTTTGAAATTAATTATCATGACCTTTATTTTGTTGGTGTTGTTCATATCCATCTTGGAACAAAAATATCGGAGGATTCTTAGTTTCTTGCCAAGATTGTAATTAAACCTTGCCAAAAGAACAATATAATCAACATAAATGAGAAGAGTTATGACTATAATAATGAGTGTGGGGTCAACACAACCTTCATCTTCTAGAGAGTTTTCTAGCCTATCAATGTACATGCCAAAAGGGGTAGGGGACAAGAGACACCCTTGCCTGACTTTTGTACTAGATTCAATTTCTTCTAACTAACCCTCAGTGGCCCTAAAATTATTAATAACATTCTCATACAACATTGTCATAGAAACCCTCAACTCGATGGGGACCATTATCTCTTCCAACCTCTTTTAAATGTTTTCCTTGGGAATGGTATCAAAATATTTTTTAAAGTCAATGAAACAACATAAGAAATCGGTTTATTTTTGCGACACTCCGCTACAATGATTCTCAGAGTAACAAAGTGGTGCAACAAAAGTGTGGTGGTACCATAGCCCATAGGTCCCAAGATTTAAACTTGGCTCTTATATCCATCATCAAAAGTGGTTTGTATTTTGTGTTGATTAATATTATTCATCGATGTTCTCTATAGTGTGCAATTTCCTTATCATTGGTTCTCTATGGCATAGTTTAATATTGTTATGTGGTGTCCTCTACGATGTCCTTATCATTGATTCTCTATAGTGAGTTACGAGTGGTAGTGTTATCTCTAAGTTATGGGAACCGTAAACTCTTATTGGAGCCACGAGAACCTCAATTTCCGAGTTGCGATGCTATTTATTTATGATATCTAATATCTATGGGGTTCATTATCCTATGTGATTTCTCCAATTGAATGGACGAATCCTTGGATTCCATATCGAAACAGTAGGTTAGGAATCTGTGGGTTACATGAAATTGACTTTGAAGAGAAATTTGACATTGGATTCTCTGTGGTGATTGAAGAAGAACAAGACTAGGGTTATCGTTGTCACTCATAATCCAGATGAATAAGTTCCCCTTGTTATTATTTTTTAATTATTATAACTTCACCACATATGCCAAAGCCTCAACCTAGCGAGGGGAGAGTGAGAAAAACCACCTGAGGAAGTCTTTATGATCAAATAGAACCATTAGAAAAAAAGGGTAGACGAAACATAATCATAATATATATAGAGTTAGAGGAAATGCTTGATAACAAATTTACATTGTTAAAAGAGAATCAAGATAATAAAATATTAGTGTTCGAGACCAGCTACAAAAAATGGAAACTATGTTACAGGAAATAGAAAAAAATAAACAATTAATGGTTGAAGAAAATTACACCTTGAGAGACGAGATTAAAGAGTTAGAAGAAAAACTGAATTATAATTTCACCCTAAGTCGTATGGAAGATAAAATAGACATAAAACCCATCAAAGAGGAAATGAATAAACTAATTGAGGTGGATCACAATCATAATAAAAGAGCCTTGAATCTTATAATTGTTGGTATGAAAGAGAACAAAAAATGAAGACACACTAACCATAGTAAAAGGACTAAAAAAATTCACAAATTGAAACAAATATCCCATTGAAAAGGTTGGAAAAGATACTTAAGCATAAATATAGATAGATTTATGTTAGGGTAATATGTATTGACCAAAGATTTGGCATATGTAATATATATCCAAGCTTAAAAGGGATAGGAATATTTATAAATGAGGACCTCATTCCAACAGACAGGGTTGAGTTTACGAAGGAGGTTCAAAGGGTAAAGAAAGTCAGAAAGGAAGGAAAATGGACAAAAATTAGAAATAATAAAGCTATTAGCAAGGATGGAAACTATAATGATAATACTAAATAGAAATGTATAACACTCTATATCCTTTTTAAGAATTGGCATTGCTTGTCATGGCAAAAAGGTTCTATGTAATGTTGGATCTCAAGTGAAATTGATATTATTTTTCTATTTTAAACATGGGAGCATGATGATTATAAGGTCCCCCGCATACATGGATTCATCTTATGGTTAACATTGAATAAGCTATTCTCTCGCAAAGAGATAAGATGAATACCATGTTATATTGTAAAGAATGTTTCTCCTTATATTCATCTTCATAATATAAGCCCTCTCAGCCAGTATATTTGGATAGAAATATCTGACATTAATGTTAAGAGGATTTATATTGCAATTTGATATTTTGCACTTATCAATTCTACTTGTTATGAGAAAAGTAATTTAGATCTAAAAACCCCCTATAAAACTTTAGAACAAGATATTCATAGTCTAAAGAATGAAGGTAATATCCTCTTGTTAAGAGAATTTATGTTAGAACAAAGACTAATCAATTTATTCTTCTAAGTAATGATTAAACCCTAATCCTCTATGGCTAGATAATAACCTTGTTTTAGCTAGTAGATACAAAAGCAACTCTAAAAATCTAGCTGAGAATTTATTTCAGTATTGAGCTAGTCAAGCTTTGTAGTTCTCGAGACCTAATAATTTGCAATCACATAATGAAGTTGCCAAAATCCAACCAAATGACTTTTATTCATGGGCTTGGCAATAATGTGATGGATTACATGATATTTGATATCCCCATTTCCAATAAAATATTAAATTTGGTCCTCTTAAATGACCATGAAACTGACTCTGATTTTTGGCAAAAGTAAAGTTGATCTCTTCTTCAATCAATCTATATATATAATATATATATATATATATATATATATAATATATATATTATATTATATAATATATATATATACTTTAATTTTTTTTTAATTGAGTTTTTTTTTGTGCTTATGTTTAATTTTTCCCTGAATCACTATATTTATTATTAAAATGTTAGTTTAATATATAATACATAAAACTTTTCTCTTTATTCATGAGCTTTTGCTTATATATTTATTTTACCTTTTATTTATTTATTTTCTTGATTTTGTTTATGGCGGTGTTTATTTTTTAAGTTATAATTTCAAAAATGCTGCAATTTTAATCTGGAAACAAAAGATAAATATGTTATTTGTAACACCACATTCCAATTTGGAGGGAGAATTTGAGGTTTTGGTTTGCAACATTATTGGTTGTTAAGGTCACAATTTCAAACAAGTTGTAATGTTAATTGTCCATGCTACTGGCAACACCACTTTTCATTTTGAAGAGCAATTTGTTCGAAACGATATTGGTTATTAGAGCCATAATTTCAAATAATTTGTAATTTTAACCCTAAAAAAAGAGTAATGTAGGGGCACCACTTTTTGATTTGAAAATCAATGATAAGATCTTTGTTTGCAACTTTATAGATCATAGCTACAAAATTTGTAACTTTAAACCCCCCCCAAAAAAAAAGATGATACATGTAACACGATTTTTTTAAATAAGAATAAAAATAACCACTATTTACAATCTTAAAAAATTAAAAATTTCTCATTAGCTTAGTCACCATATTTTCACTGGACTTAAACTTCTAGCTCTACAAACTAAACTATTTTGATATTATGAAATTTAACGAACACCAATGCAAATACAAAATGGTCTATCCAAGAATGGGAATCCTTATTCCATCCCCACTTAAGCCAAAGATGGTGGTTTTTACTAGAGTTAGAAGCAATTTTAAAAAACCTCTTGTCTTCCATGTTGTTTAACATCTTCTTATTCATAAGATACCTAGTCATAGACATGCTTTCAATGGGGGAGACTCACTTCTATAAGTAGGTGTTGTCGTTGCAACAAACACCCTTCAAAAATTTTCCTACACACAAATTTTGGAGCCTACCGCGGATCTTAAGATCTGTCATTCCGTAGACCCTTCTTGGTTAGTTGATGCTTTTAATCTCCCTTCTTGGATTGGAAGTTTCAAGGGTACTTGATCACACATTCTCAGTCTGCAACAAGTTCATGAGCACATTCTTTTAGGCAGGCTTGAATATGCATAGAACGGTCCATCAAGGTTGTACCTTTACAATGTCCAATCCATGTCGATAGTCAATGCACATTGACATCTACAGTTCCTGACTTCTAGTTGTATTTGTACTTATATTTCAGCAAGTTTTGCAAATTGTTGCTTTCACGCACCTTTATTTAAGCGAGTGTCGTTTTCATTTTTTCGACAATCTCTTTTTCTTGCTTTCGTTCTAATTAGTTTCCTTTCATGATATCTTCACTTTGACATGTGTTTCTTTCACTGTCATTCACATATTGCAAGTGTAAGCTTGTTTTGGTGGTTTCAAGAGGTTCCCCTTGTGTAAATGAGTCAATCTTATCATGTAAACCTCTAACGCACTCATTTCCAAAGTTTTAAGCACTGTCACACAAGTGTCGTCACGGTCATCGCAAAGTGTATCTTTAAGTTTGCACTTGTCATAATTTGTTGTAAAGGTTGTCACACAGAGGGAAGTATGTTTTTAATGAGTTCTAGATTATCTATGTTGTGTCTTCAGGCACTCTAAGTGTGTGATCACATTCGAGTCCTATCATTATTCACACCAGTTTCATTGATCCCACCCTTTGCCAAATTTCAGAAAATTCCCAACAACTTAGCCTCATCCCACCTTCCTGAACTGTGCATTTCATAGTTTGAACCCTCAAGCTGTAACCCTGCCTCTTGACATTGCATAATGCATAGTTCCTGCCTTCCAGGTGTGCACACTACGCAGTTTCAGTGCTCGAGCTCAAGCCTTGGCCTCAAAAATTGTGCAATTCAACCCTCCAACATGGCCCCAATTGTGCACTACGCAGTATCTGATCTCAAGCCCAAACCTTGAGCTCTTGAACTGTGCAAATGTGCAATCACCATGTTTTCTCTACCTCCCAAAACTGCGCAGTTGACTAGAACAGTCCAAAACCCTGCATCTTGACTCAATGAGCCTCAAAACTACGCAATATGTCTATACAGTCAAGCCTGAACTGCGCATTGCAAAATCTCAAGGCTTAAGCCTCAACCTTGAGCTCTTGAACTGCACAATTTCACAATCACCTGGGCTCCTTTGTCTTCCATAAATACACAATGGGAAAAATCAGTGTTCAAGCCCTTAGCCTAGCTTTGAGAGCTCCCCAACTATGCAATATTTTTCTCAATCCAATCTTGAACTACGCATTGTGAAGTCTCAAGGCTTAAGACTGATCCTTGACTGCCTAAGCTACACTATTGTGCAGTCATTGAGCCTCTCCCTTGGCCTGCCACCCAGTTTCGGTTTAGTTAGTGGATCATCATGAAACATCTTACACTAGGGTTTTATTGAAATGATGTCATCTTGTCATGAGTGGATTGTAGATGCAAGAAATATATCATGCTATGGCAAGATGATGAAGAAGGATATGGAGAAGGAGGACATGCTAAAAGACACATATGAAGCTAAATAAATAATGTGATCATCAAGCAATAAGATGAGGGAACACTAGATTACAACAGAAGATCAAAGATTAGGACCACATGAAGACTCCATCTGATTCACAACACTTTGGAGGGTGGATATGAAAAAAAAGCATATATCTCATGAACATGAAGCATTGCACATCTATTGTTGAAGACAAAGGAGAAACAAGAATGGCTCGACATTGCTATGTCATCAAGAAGTCCTTTTCAGCAGTGTCATGCCATGTCATGACATGAATCGTCATATGCCACATCATTCTTGTGGATTATGCAATTTCTTATTCAAAAATGTATTGTAAAGTGGAAGTCCAAAAGACATGTATAGAAGATGAAGATTCATGTAAGGTTGAAAATTCATAGGAAGTCAAACAATCATGAGGGTAGTCAAAGATTCACACAGGAGGTGAAGCATTACCCCATTAGTTATATATACACCCTCATTGTATGAGCAAATTACTTTTCACCTTGGCTCCTCCCACAATGCTTTAGAGAGAGAAGCTAGTTCTTATGAGGAGCAAGGAGTGACTCCAGTGCTCCAATATTTGGGCTAGTGGTGTTCGATGTATACATGTGTCTTGTGAGTTTTACTTAATAGTTGAAGCCTAATGGCTGACACATTTTCATGCATGGATTGTGAATATTTGTAAGACTATTTTGCGATTTTCTTTCACCTGTACTAAATTAGTTGAACTATTTCATTTATTTTAGTGCTTATCTAATTGAGAATGTGTTGTAATGATGGCTATAACTATCACATCCTTGTGGACTGTTTCGCTAGATGTTAGACATACCTTTCTTGTTTATAATGGTTGTAATGACTATCACATCTTTGTGGACTATTCCATTGGATTTTATATGGATATATTATGTGTGTGTGTGTATTTATTAGGGTGGTAATATTATCTCTCTCCTAGAGGCTCGCTTTCCTTTCGCTCCGCAGTATAAGAATCTTGACGCACATACAAATGAACACTCACCAGGCATACTTACTTACTGATATGAGATTACTTGTGCATGACTCTCTTGTGCTGAAATTTGTAGCCAAAGAAAACCTATAAGAATATATGGTACTTAGGCTGATATCCCTGATGGGGCTCCTATTCCAAATGGTGTGAGGTCTAATTGGGACTTCACATCGGGGAGACCCCTTTAGTTGACATATTTCCATCACCATCAACAAAATGGCACTAGAAGGAGGGCCAGATGATAAGTTGTTCCAGTTGAGTCTATTTTGAATCTCCTATCATAAATTTCTCTTTCCCAAATCATAATCCCAGAGTGTTTTTCTAACCTATCTCCCGGAAAAATTACAATCTCCGCGGAACTTGTTCATGCCTTGTCTTAATTCAAGTTTAATGGTGAGGGTGGTATATTTTTATGCAAACACATAAATTATTTTGTTGGGTTTTGTTAAACTTTCGAAATCGGTGATGAATATGTTATATGTATTCTATTCACCCTCACTCTTGAAGGTTGTGTTAAGCATTGGTGTCATACCTTACCATATTTTTTCATTCATTTTCTTCATCATTTTACTAAGGCGGTTCATCAAGCTTTTGATGGGTATGATTAGCGAGATGTTTATAAAAGGAAAAATCAACTTAGAATGGAGTCTGATGAATTAGTTGAGGATTTTGCTAATATATTCCTTCACTTATGTTGTGAGCTTCCCGAAGAAGATATGGATGGGGATTTCTTTAAGCAAAAGTTTGAATTTTTGGTTCAGATTTATTTGAACCAGTTTGAATCTAAGTCGCCTTTTTTTATTATTATTTCCCCAACTCTTGTAAATCGTGAAACACCTCTAATTTTAGAGGAAGAACCTACTATTCCTTTTGTTCCTTTTCCTTCTCCTTTTCTGGTCTCAATGAGGGTGCCTCCTTGCGACAATAATAAAGTTGGGAAATATCCACATCAAATTCCTAATCCATCTTCTCATCCTCCTTCCACCTTTCATGATTCAAACCCAATGGAGGAAATCCCAGAATGGCTCATGAAGCCCATGGCGAATACTAACTCCTCGATTCCGCAAGTTGATGTTACTATTCATAACTATAGTCTTGAGTCTGATCTAGATTTATTTTATCCTCTATCATCTACGAGCCATGAATTTTTGTATCATGATCTGCCTGATCAATCTACTCCACTAGCTAGTTTTTCACACTCTCTTGATTTTCGAGTTGTTGGTTCAAATTATAATCAGATACAAGGCAGTCACATTACACAGGTAGAGGAGTAGGAAAGTAAAGATGCTTTCAATCTTTCTTCTCTTTTTCAAAATCCTCCATGTCAAAAATATGCACTTCAATTCTTTGATGATTCCCAATCTGTTAATCTCGATAGTGAATCAAATGCAATCAATTATTTCAATCAATCCATAGCCTTGTGAAATAATCATTCTGATGATGATGACTTTGTTGATGTATGCGATCACGAATGCTCAGGTGCATCATCTAATCTTTCGGTTTCTCATGAAGATGTTACTTTATAGATGGAATCAGATTTGGTAAAAGAGGATGCCCTTACCAAAACTTCATCTTCATCTCACTATCCCTTTTGCTCTACCATTTGTGATGCATCTACTAGAAATGAAAATACTTTATGGTCCTCAAGTTTTTCATCCAACGAGTTAACTGCTCAATTGACACAAGGTGTTGAGATTATCCATGATGAAAATGAAAACAATAAAATCATTGAGTACTCTTTCCATCCCTCATCATCTCTTCTCTTGCATGAAGATAACTCTCCAAACTAGTTTCCTCATGAAATTTCGTTGATTCATACATCTTCAGATTTGCGATAACATGAATCCTTCAACTTGAGTAATCAGGTTGTTCAAGTTGAAAAATACGTTCAAATTAGTGATAAAGATGGCTTCCATGCAGTGAACAATGGTCTTATTGAAACTAGTGGTAGCATCTATCATCGCACCATGCATGATCTAGTTCAATCTCCAGTATGTGATTTTACAATCCTTGAAAGTTCTAGGACTTGTCAGGAAGTCGAGGCACTTCAACTTTCATTGATGGTTATTTGAGGATCTCGCAACTCTGGTAAGCCCCCTGAACGAAGTCAGATCTGGTTTCTTTCGCACAACCCTTCTCTTTGCATGGTTTCACTTGATGTAAATCTATTTTTGAAATATATTTGGTATTTCAGATGTAATTTTTCAAACTTTCAAGATTTTAATTCTGATCGAATTCAGGAATCTTCTTTAGTTGATCCATCTTCATGCAAATATCTCACATTAAACTCGGGTTTGGATTTTGTATCTCTCATAAAGTCATGGAATTGTGAAGTTGGTCATTTCAAAGACTATCTTTGTCCAAAAGAATGATCCCTATCAGATTCATTTCTTAATAGTCAACTCCTAGGTTTTCTTGTGAATTTTGTATTGCAAATCTTTCCCTTCATCACACCTAAAATCCTCTTGAGTGATAATGAATGTACGAGTTATCGCGTGAATCAAATTTATTCTATGCTCAGTAGGTCTTGACTGGTCTCATGTGTTTCTTGTGTTGGAATCCCTTTTAAATTATTTCTATGACTACGATGCTTATACAGTTTGTCACCATTTACAAGAAAATGGTTTGTCACATTTGGCTTGCAAAGAAGTTGGTTCGATTGTTCAGAGCATTCGCAGAGCTGTTCAAATTGATTCATCTTCATTAACTACTAACTAGAATCTGATGGTTTAATCAGTCCATTTGATCATAATATTAATTGTCATCTGTTTTATCATTTTTCCACCAGCATATTTGAGGACATTTGTTTCACATTGATTAATCTTTATGGTTTATCTCACCATTCAGATACTTGTCAAGCAGAGAAGGCACTTCAGCCTTCGCTAATGGTTATAATAGGTCCTCACTATCTTGACAATCCTTTTGACTATGATCAGATCTATTTTCCCTCACAAGATTCTCGTCCTGATCCTGCGCTTCTAATTGAAGATTCATTATTTCAAAGTTTTATGGATTTTAATGAGGATTTTTTCGAATTTCATGATCCAATCGGTGAAAGGTTGGAGCAATCTTACTTAGAAATATTTGCTGCAAATAACAGGCTTTGGAATTTTCTGATGCTCGCTAAGCAGGATGACATAGAAGAAGGTACATTCACAAGAAGTCTTCGAGGTTTTTCTGGTCATGGTTTCTGTCGACAAGGTAAGAATGCGGATTGGTTCAAAGTAATGGGTGTAACACATTTTTCTGCCCACATGCAATACCTTCTTTATATTGTGAAACTTCTTCAAGCTCCTATCTTTTTCGTTGCACATTACTTTATATCTATTTTAATTGCTCATATCTTTATGGATGCATGTCAGGAAAAAATATGGTGGTTACATTGGAAATTTCATTATATGTGACCCTGACCTTTCAGTTGTTTAGGATAGGAGTATGACTAGTTGCATTTTTGTTTCTCCTCTCTTGCACTCATCCCACACTTTTTCT
Organism: Pinus taeda; assembly: GCA_000404065.3. Taxonomy (NCBI): domain Eukaryota; kingdom Viridiplantae; phylum Streptophyta; class Pinopsida; order Pinales; family Pinaceae; genus Pinus; species Pinus taeda. The sequence goes on along the minus strand of APFE030783913.1, from coordinate 29,780 downwards.
CCTTAGTCTCTCTTATATTTTCTTACATTTTTCTTAGATCATGCTTTGGTTTAGCCTCTTTTGCTTGTGCCTTGGTTTTTCTTTTCTTGTTGTGTCGTGTCTTTTCCTTTTGTTCTATCAATAAGACATTTCATGAAGGGTGTCCCATTTGGGCTCAAAAGACAATGTGGCAAAATAGAAAATGACTTTGTGACACTGTAACATTTGGCTAACTGTCTGTCCTTCTTTCTTGTCTTGGTTACACCTTTTGGTTGATGATGTTCCGATGGAAAATGCAATCCTTGCATAAAGAAAGTCTTGTGTCAAACCATCATCTCCATGTATATTTTGGAAACCTCATCCCTACACTTGGGTTTTTATGTTTCAGTATTTTCAGGCTGATCTAATCAAGTAGAGAAGGACAAGGGAAAAATCTAAACGATAAAACCTAAATTAGATCTCTCTATATTATTCTTTGAAGGAATAACCTCTCCTACTCTCAATAAGTTTGGATCCCTATTCCACCCATAAAATGAATAACTGTATATGCAAATTCCTCTTTAAATAAATAAATAAAGCCGAAAGAAGAGAAAGGCTTCCTGCACAGAGAGGTGAATTAAGAAAATCCATTGGGGTACTGTCAGGACTCACTGGAAGAGGAGCAATGTTTGTGTTCCTGAAGTGACTCCGTCGGGGTACTGTCCATAATTGCTAGTAGTGGAGCAACACCAGAGATGAAAAAATATACTTTTAAAATCTAAAGATCGTGAACTTCATTACCATATCCTCATTCAAAACATTGTGTGATCGTTGAACTTATGTTTGTGTTTAACCGAGAAAATGAATGAAGGGGACTATGTTTATGCATGGGTTAAATGGGGAAGCCATGGTAATATGAATGATGAATCAATACTTCCTAAAGAAATAGACCTTGCATGAAAGAATTGACAAAGGCAGGGAAGCTGGAGTTTTACCAGTGTGTCGCCAAATGTTGTCGCTGCGACAAACACCCTCCAAAAGTTTTCCTACACGCAAATTTTGGAGACTACTACAAATCTTACGATCTGTCATTTCATAGTCACTTCTTGGTTAGTTGATGCTTTTGAGCTCCCTTCTTAGATTGGAAGTGTCAAGGGTACTTTCTCACACATGCTCAGTTTGCAACAGGTTCATGAGAACATTCTTTTATGAAATCTTGAACATGCATAACATGGTCCATCAAGACCGTGCCTTTGTGATGTCCAATCCATGTCGACATTTAGTGGCACTAACATCGACAATTTCACACTTCTAGCTATGTTTGTACTTCTATTTCAGTGAATTTTGCAAATTGTCACTTTCATGCATACTTGTTTTCGCGAGTGCCATTTTCATGTTTTCAATTGTCTCTTTTGCTTTCTTTCACTCTAATTAGTGTTGTTTTTATGATATCTTTGCTCTAGCATGTGTTTCTTTCATCGTCGTTCGCACTTTATCTCTTGTCATCTTTTGGTATGTTAAGTGTCACATAATGTACATAAGATTGTTTTGGTGGTTTCAAGAGGTTCTCCTTGTCTAAATGAGTCAATCTTACCATGTAAAACCTCGTCGCACTCATTTCCAAAGTTTTAAGCATTGTCGCACAAGTGTCGTCACAATCATCACAAAGTGTATCTTTAGTGTTACACTTGTCATAAGTTGTTGTAAAGGTTGTCGCACTAACGGAAGTATATTTTTAATGTTTTCTGGATGATCTATGTTGTGTCTTCAAGCACTCTAAGTGTGTGATTAGAGTCAAGTCCTACCACTATTCACATTAGTTTCACTGATCCCACACTTAGCCAAAATTTGGAAAATTCCCAGCAACTTAGCCTCATCCTGCCTTCTTGAACTGCACATTACACAATCCAAACCCTCAAGATGCAACCTTGTCTTTTGACATTGCAAAATGCACAGTTCTTGCCTTTCAGTGCTACGAAATGCACAATTTCAGTGCTCAAGCCCGAGCCTTTGCCTCCAAAATTACGTAATTCAACCCTCCAACTTGGCCCCAAATATGCATTGTACAGTCTCTGAGCTCAAGCCCAAAACCTGAGCTCTTGAAATGCGCAACTACGTAATCATCGGATCTGCTTTTCCTCCCAAAACTACGCAGTTGACTGAAATAGTGCAAAACCTTGCAACCTGACTCACTGAGCCTCAAAACTACACAATTTTCCTATATAGTCTAGCCTGAACTGTGCATTGAGCAGTCTCAAGACTGAAGCCTCAACCCTAATCTATTGAACTATGTAGTTGTGTAATCACCTGGGATCCTTTGTCTTCCAGAACTGCGCAATGGTAAAAATCAGTATTCAAGCCCTCAACTTGGCTCCCTAAGCTCCCCAAATGTGCAATATTTTGCTCAGTCCAAGCCTGAACTACGCATTACGCAATCTCAAGGATCAAGCCTGATCCTTGACTGCTTGATTTGTGAAAATATGCAGTCGTTGAGCCTATCCCTTAGCCTGCCACTCAGTTTTGGCTTAGTTAGTGGATCATCATGCAACATCTTAGACTAGGGGTTTATCAAACTGATTTCGTCTTGTCATGAGTGGATTGAAGATGGAAGAAATCTATCATGTTATGGCAAGATGACGAAGAAGGAGACATAGAAGGAGGACATGCTAAAATACACATATGGAGTTGAAGAGATAAGGTGATCATCAGTCAAGAAAACGAGGGAACACTAGATTACAACAGAAGATCAAAGATCAGGACCGCACGATGACTCTATCTAATTGACAACCCTTTGGAGGGTGGATATGAAGAAAAAATCATATATCTCATGAAGATGAAGCATTGAACATCTATAATTGAAGACAAAGGATCAACAAGAATGGATCGATATTGCCATGTCATCAAGAAGTCCTTGTGAGCAGTTTCATTCCATGTCATGACATGATTTGTCATATGCCACGTCATTCTTGTGGGTTATATAATTTCTTATTCGAAAATGTATTATAAAGTGGAAGTCAAAAATACATGTACAAAATATGAAGAGTCATGTAAAGTTGAAAATTCATAGGAATTTAAACAATCATGAGGGTAGTCAAAGAGTCACAAGGGAGGTGAAGCATCACCCCATTAGTTATATGTACACTCTCATTGTATGAGAAAAGGACTTTTCACCTTGGCTCCTCCCGCAAGGAATTAGAGAGACAAGCTAGTTCTTTTGGGGATCAAGGAGTCAGTCCAAAGCTCCACTATTGGGGCTTATGGTGTTTGATGTATACATGTGTCTTGTGACTTTTACTTAATACTTGAAGCCTGATGTCTCACACATTTTCATGCGAGGATTGTGAATATTTTTAAGATTGTTCTGTGAATATTTATGATTTATGGTTTCTTTCACCTGTACTAAAGTAGTTGAACTATATCTGTTATTTTAATGCTTATCTAATTGAGAATGTGTTGTAATGGTGGCTATAATTGTTGCATCCTTTTGGACTATTCTGCTGGAAGTTATACAAATCTTTCTTGTTTATAATGGTTGTAATGACTGTTGCATCTTTGTGGATTATTCTGTTGGATGTTAGACAAATATATTATCTGTGTGTGTGTGTGTGTGTTTACTAGGGTGGTACTATTACCTCTCTCCTAAAGGCTCACTTTCCTTTCCTTATGTAGTAGAATAATATTGACACACATACAACCGAATACTCACGAGGAATACTCACTTGCTGATATGAGATTACTTGTGCATGACTCTCTTGTGCTGAAATTTGTAGCCAAGGAAAACCTATAAGAATATATGGCAGTCAAGTCGATATCCCGGATGGGGCTCCTATTCCAAATGGTGTGAGGTATAATTGGGACTTCGCATCAGGGATACCCCCTTGGTTGATGAATTTCCAACACCATCAGGAGGAGGATAAGATAGGGTGTACTTCCTTTTATCATCATATTGTAGGTTATAAATTTATTTTGGATTTGTTCTATCTTCCCCCGTGACTCTCTAGAGATATGACATCCTCAAAACTCACATCCATTTAAAATAACATGAGTAATGAGAGTCTCAAAGAGGAGTTTTTTTTTAGTCCCATATCCAAATATTTGTTGACTAATTGTTTTCAAGTCCATAATAAGGTTTCCATCCTCTATTTATCATTTTTTCAATTGTATACTTTTAGTTTAGCTTGTGTTGGATATTGATTCCAACATATTTGTACGAAGGAACCTCTTCCAAGTTGTTGTTGTCATACATGAAAGTATCATATGTCATATTTCTAAAATTAATTATCATGACCTTCATTTTGTTGGTGTTGTTCATATCCATCTTGGAACAAAAATATCGGAGGATTCTTAGTTTCTTGCCAAGATTGTAATTAAACCTTGCCAAAAGAACAATATAATCAACATAAATGAGAAGAGTTATGACTATTAATGAGTGTGGGGTCAACACAACCTTCATCTTCTAGAGAGTTTTCTAGCCTATCAATGTATATGCCAAAAGGGGTAGGGGACAAGAGACACCCTTGCCTGACTTTGGTACTAGATTCAATTTCTTCTAACTACCCTCAGTGGCCCTAAACTTGTTAATAACATTCTCATACAACATTGCCATAGAAACCCTCAACTCGATGGGAACCATTATCTCTTCCAACCTCTTCTAAATGTTTTCCTTGGGAATGGTATCAAAATATTTTTTAAAGTCAATGAAACAACATAAGAAATCGGTTTATTTTTGCGACACTCCTCTACAATGATTCTAAGAGTAACAAAGTGGTGCAACAAAAGTGTGGTGGTACCATAGCCCATAGGTCCCAAGATTTAAACTTGGCTCTTATATTCATCATCATAAGTGGTTTGTATTTTGTGTTGATTAATATTATTCATCGATGTTCTCTATAGTGTGAAATTCCCTTATCATTGGTTCTCTATGGCATAGTTTAATATTGTTATGTGGTGTCCTCTACGATGTCCCTATCATTGATTCTCTATAGTGAGTTATGAGTGGTAGTGTTAGCTCTAAGCTATGGGAACCGTAAACTCTTATTGGAGCCACGAGAACCTCAATTTCTGAGTTGTGATGCCAGTTTTTTGTGATGTCTAATATCTATGGGGTTCATTATCCTACATGATTTCTCGATTGAATGGACGAATCTTTGGATGCCATATCAAAACAATAGATTAGGAATCTGTGGGTTACATGAAAGAGATTTTGAGGAGAAATTTGACATTGGATTCTCTATGGTGATTGAAGAAGAACAAGACTGGGGTTATCATTGTCACTCATAATCCGAATGAATAAGTTCCTCTTGTTATTTTTTTAAAATTATTATAACTTCACCACATATGCCAAAGCCTCAACCTAGCGAGGGGAGAGTGAGAAAAACCACCTTAGGAAGTCTAGGAAGTCTTTATGATCAAATAGAGCCATTAGAAAAAAGGGTAGACGAAACATAATCATAATATATATAGAGTTAGAGGAAATGCTTGATAACAAATTTAGATTGTTAAAAGAGAATCTAGATAATAAAATATTAGGGTTCGAGACCATCTACAAAAAATGGAAACTATGTTACAGGAAATAGAAAAAAAATAAACAGTTAATGGTTGAAGAAAATTACACCTTGAGAGACGAGATTAAAGAGTTAAAAGAAAAACTGAATTACAATTTCACCCTAAGTTGTAGAGAAGATAAAGTAGACATCAAACCCATCAAAGAGGAAATGAATAAAGTAATTGAGGTGGATCACAATCATAATAAAAGAGCCTTGAATCTTATAATTGTTGGTATGAAAGAGAACAAAAAATGAAGATGCACTAACCATAGTAAAAGGACTAAAACAATTCACAAATTGAAACAAATATCTCATTGAAAAGGTTGGAAAAGATACTTAAGCATAAATATATATATATATATATATATATTTATGTTAGGATAATATGTATTGACCAAAGATTTGGCATATGTAATAAATATCCAAGCTTAAAAGGGATAGGAATATTTATAAATGAGGACCTCATTCCAACAGATACGGTTGAGTTTATGAAGGAGGTTCAAAGGGTAAAGAAAGTCAGAAAGGAAGGAAAATGGACAAAATTAGAAATAATAAAGCCATTAGCAAGGATGGAAACTATAATGATAATATTAAATAGAAATGTATAACACTCTATATCCTTTTTAAGAGTTGGCATTGCTTGTCATGGCGTAAAGGTTCTATGTTATGTTGGATCTCAAGTAAAATTGATATTATTTTTCTATTTGAAACATGGGAGCATGATGATTATAAGGTCCCCCACATACATGGATTCATCTTATGGTTAACATGGAATAAGCTATCCTCTCGCAGAGATATAAGATGAATACCATGTTATATTGTAAAGAATGTTTCTCCTTATATTCGTCTTCATAATATAAGCCCTCTCAATCAATATATTTGGATAGAAATATCTGACATTAATGTTAAGAGGATTTATATTGCAATTTGATATTTTGCGCTTATCAATTCTACCTTTTATGAGAAAAGTAATTTAGATCTAAAAAACCCCTATAAAACTTTAGAACAAGATATTCATAGTCTAAGGAATGAAGGTAATATCCTTTTGTTAAGAGAATTTAGTGTTAGAACAAAAACTAATCAAGTTATTCTTCTAAGTAATGATTAAACCCTAATCCTCTATGGCTAGATAATAACCTTGTTTAAATAGCTAGTAGATACAAAAGAAACTCTAAAAATGTAGATGAGAATTTATTTCAGTATTGAGCTAGTCAAGCTTTGTAGTTCTCGAGACCTAATAATTTGCAATGGCATAATGAAGTTGCCAAAATCCAACCAAATGACTTTTATTCATGGGCTTGGCAAGAGTGTGATGGATTACGTGATATTTGATATCCCCATTTCCAATAAAATATTAAATTTTGACCTTTTAAATGACCATGAAACTGACTCTGATCATAGACCTTCAACCATAGCTCTAAACTTTTTCATGCTTAAAATCCTTATGCAAGAAAATTATGAGAATCAAAAGCACATGATTTTTGGCAAAAGTAAAGTTGATCTCTTCTTCAATATATATACTTTTTTTTTTTTTAATTGGAAGTTTTTTTTTTTGCTTATGTGTAATTTTTTCCTTGAATCACTATATTTTATTATTAAAATGGTAGTTTATATATAATACATAAAACATTTTTCTCTTTATTCATGAGCTTTTGCTTATATATTTGTTTTACCTTTTATTTATTTATTTTCTTGATTTTGTTTATGGCGGCGTTTATATTTTAAGTTATAGTTTCAAAAATGCTGCAATTTTAATCTGGAAACAAAAGATAAATATGTTATTTGTAACACCGCATTTCAATTTGGAGGGAGAATTTGAGGTCTTGGTTTGCAACGTTATTGGTTGTTAAGGTCACAATTTCAAACAAGTTGTAATGTTAATTGTCCATGCTATTGGCAACACCACTTTTCATTTTGAGGAGCAATTTGTTCGAAACGATATTAGTTATCAGAGCCATAATTTCAAATAATTTGTAATTTTAACCCTAAAAAAAGAGTAATGTAGGGGTACCACTTTTTGAATTGAAAATCAATAATAAAGTCTTTGTTTGTAACTTTATAGATCATAACTACAAAATTTTGTAACTTTAAACCCAAAAAAAAATAAGATAATAGATGTAATGCGATTTTTTAAAATAAGAATAAAAATATCCACTATTTATCATCTAAATAAATAAAAAAGTTCTCATTAACTTAGTCACCATATTTTCATTAGACTTAGACTTCTACCTCTGCAAACTAAACTATTTTAAACTATTTTGATGTTATGAAATTTAATGAACACCAATACAAATACAAAAAAAACCATCCTAAATAGTTTATGAATTCAATACTTAATTGGTTGTATACACTAAAATGAACTCTTCAATCAATAAACCTCTAATAGCCCATAAATCATATCACACACTATGGATAAGAGTGGATACAAGACTATCCACTCAACCTATATGGCCAAACAATCATTATCCAATGAAATGTAGAGATAGCAATAAGTTAAACTTATAATAAATCATAGCATGGGAAGTTAAATGAGGCAAAGCCAACCATTACACACATACATTTACACTAATAATTGATGAAGGAATGAGCATTCAAGAGGAATACAAAACGCCTGAGGAACACAATAATAAAGATGGAAGATTCCGGTGGAGAGTAGAAATGGTGTAGTCATTTTCCGTCATAAAATTCCAAGGCAACTTGAACATGCTGTGTTGTCACAAATGAAAGGATTGTCTGATACGATGCACTCACTGATAATAAAGTCTCTCACAATTATTTCTTTTAATAAGGCAATTACATTTTTTTAATAA
>APFE030783913.1:3109-19413 GCA_000404065.3 Pinus taeda | reverse complement strand
ATTTAAAAATTCAAACATATTTTTAAAATTTTCAAAACATTTTTAATATACCAAAAAAAAAAAAAAGAAAGAAAGTGATTCCCGCCCGAAGAGAGATGAACATGAATGTGTAGATTTTTCTACGCATAAAGATTTAACAATATTTCCTAATGCTATAATCAATGCATTTATAATATAAGATTTCAAACATTTGCCAATCGTTTATATGTTAAGTTAATGGAACCAAAATTTTTGGATTATGGTTTTTAAGAGAGTGTAGCGTTCATATAAAAAATTATTTTAAGGAAAAGTTCAAATCTTTTAAGATTATTTTTTTTTTTTAATTTTTTAAGAAAAAAAGTTTGTAACCATTATGCGAAAATAAAAATGGTTATTTTTTTTTATAATTTTTTTGGAAAAAAGGTTTGTAATTTTCATTTTGCGAAAATAAAAATGTTATATTTGTATATGTGAAGTATATTTGTGGCGTTTTCTCTGATTATATGATAGTTCATTGTTAGAAAAAATTATTAGTATTGTTTGTGACCAATTATTATATCATAAAAAAATGTTTAAAATTGATATTTCGAACTAAAGTAGTTATACAAAAATGTTGTCCATATAGAGTGATCTTCCAAATTAGTTTTATTAGTCCTCTATGGGACCTTGTCTTCTGCTTGTACAATGCTAATAAGAATATTGCAAAGTAATTAATCCATTTGTGTCAATATAATGTGAGAAACAATAAACATAATCTCTTCCCATTAGGTGGAAAGAAGTGCTCAAAAAAGATGGATAGATGTAGAGTCTCAAAAGTAGTGTATCAAAAAGGATGTAGTGCATGTCTCAATCAAACCCAAGGGTCAACAAATTCTATTTTGCAGGCTTCTTGATCTTAAGTGACTTTGCATATGCCTCGACCCAAATCTAGGTTATTTTTTGAGAGCCTGCACACTTCTTCATTTCGGTGCCTGTAAATGTGATCATGAGAGATGAGCGAGAAATGAGCAACTCTACTTTGTATTTTTTCCATGAGCGGTTGAAGTGTAAATATTTGAAGCCTTGCTTTATTATTCATACATTGAATGACCACTTGTGAATCTCCATAGACATGAATGACACATACATTTTTTGAGATGACTAAAAGGATTAAGGTGTAAAGGGAAAAATGTGTGGCCATGTTGTTTGAGGCTAGGCCAATATTGGCAAAAAAGGAGGGAGAATGAGAGGGTGAGAGATAGAGAACACCCCCAACTACACCAATACAAGGGGAGCCTTCGGTAGCACCATAAAAAAAAAAATCCCATGGAAAATCAATTTAGATTTCAATATGGGTAGGTGGAGAAGGGGTGTTGGAGGATGGCGGGGCGGGTGGGGGGTCAAGGGACATGTCTGATATTGCAAAGCTTTGAGAGGATACTTTTAGAGAAATTGAAGGTTTATCTTCAAATATAGTTGTGTTACATTTGAGCTAAATGCCCCGAATAACGCACAGTGGTAGACCCTTTAAGTTATCATGCAAAGAACTAGTAATCCAAGGTTTTATGTAGCTTGATATATTATCTGCATCCTAGTCCTTTGATTGTGGGAAAGAATGTTTTACTTCTAGTTAGACCTGTCTTATGAAGGGACAATTGATAAATAGATGGGGGATAGATTTCACTTTTGATTTGTAGTGAATACAAATATGGGGGCCTTGTAAGGAGAGTCTTTGAAAAGTGTCTTAAGTTGGGACATTTCCTTTTAGCATGAGCCACATAAAAAGAATTGGTTTAGAGGGACAATTGAGTTTCCAAATAATTTTCCCCGACCATGGAGGATTTTCCATGTCTGGTATTTGGGATAAATAACCAAATTTTGTTGCATATCTCCTATGCGGGATTTTGGTCCATATGAGATGATATTCATTATCTGAAAGGAATATATTAGAGAATTTGAGGGCCCTAACATAATGATCCCAAGAAATTGCATCCTCCCCTTCTAGCTGGAGATCAATAGTAGATAACCAAGAAAGGCCTATTGAAGCCTATTTTAATGTGAACAAATTTTTGCTAGCCAAAACATGAATTAGAGGATTAGGAAGACAATACCAATGAAAATTTATTATCCATGAGTCCTTCCCAATTAGTATGTTTTAGCCATTTATCACTTTCCAACAAAGATGATTTCCAATGATGATGAATTCCTTGAGTATTGCTTTTTAGGCTATGGAGGCATTCTAAGAAGCTTTAATGGGAGTGTGAATCCAATCTAGTATGGATAACAGTCGAATGTATTTTTGAGCCATTGTATTCACCCATAAGCCATTTCCCTGAATGAGATGATAAACCCATTTTGTTGCTAGAGATCCGAGTGAATTTTGGAAGTCGTTTTACTCCCTAGCCCCCAAAATATTTTAGAAGGGAGATGGAGTTCCAAGATGTGAATGCAAAGGTACAATTGTCCTACTTTCTATACTAAAGGAATGTGGCAGAGAGTTGTTGTATATTGCTTAATATCCCAAAAGGGGTCCATGCTAGGGAGGCCCACAAAACATGAATTACTTCAATGTCGGACTTGCACAGTACTAGACGACCAACCTGAGATAGCCAACGATTACTCCAATTTCTAATTTCATTTTCAATTTTTTATGAAAGTCATTCCCAATAATGAATATTAGAGTTGTAGGGTTTAATAATGAAGCCCAGATATTCGGCGCATTATTTGATGTTCTTTATGGAAACAAAGAGGATATTTTCAATTGAGGATAGATCATTTTTAGGGATTTCCCAGTAGTAGAGAGAGGACTTCTATCTATTTGTTCTCATGCCTATGGCTTGGATAAACAACTCCAAGAGGGATTGAAGGTAGTTTATATGATGAAGTTCCTCATTTGAGAAGATGAGGATGTCGTAAAAAAAATGAGATGTGTTAGAAAGTGGTTTTGAGAGATAGTGACTCCTTTGAAGTTACCAAAGCGAACATCATATGAGATCATCTTATTGAGGCCCTCCCCAACAAGGAGAAAAATAACGGGTGAGAGGGACATCCCTGGCGAAGGCCTTGCTTAACATTGAAAAAGGGAAGTAAACCCCATTTATTAAAATTACAAATGGGAAGATATATAATTTAGAACCTAGGTGACAAAGGAGAAGGAAAACCACAAGTGAAGTAAGAGGAGGAAGATATATAGCTAATTGACTGTATCAAAAGCTTTCAGTGAGAGGTCAACTTTGAGAACAAGGGATTTTTTTCTATAGTTATGGATGGGGTGAGAGCCCTCTAAGACATCATAATGGGCTCATGTATATGCCTATCCGCAAGAAAACCAAATTTTTCAAAGGAGGCATGGTGGGAGAGGATGTGTTAGACGCAGCGCAATGATTTTTGTGATGATATTGTAGATTGAATTATAGAGGGAAATAGGCTTAAATTGGTCAAAAGAAACAAGGTTGTCAGATTTAGGGATAAGAGAAAGCAAAATTAGAGTTTAAAGGTCCCAACATCTGGCTTGAAGAATGAGAATACTTGATGACAAAGAGAAGATCTTCACCTATGAATTCCCAACATTCGATATAGAACTTTATAGGAAGTTCATCTGGTGCAGAAATTTTGTCCTTTTGGAAGTTGTGGAGGACATTTTCTAGCTCCTTTTCTATGACTTCTTCCATTATCATATCATTATCCTCCTCTTTGAAAAAACGAGGGAAGTGTCTGACTACTTGAAGAACCTGCTCAATTGTGACTCTATTTTCCTAAAGGAAAATTCCTTTGAAATACGAACACCCTTAATTGGGAATATCATAAAAAGAGATAGAAAAAGCACCAAAGGGGCTCATAATACCCTAGATGGTATTAATGGTTTTCCTATGGTTCACCACTATGTCGAAGTATTTGGTGTTGTCATCCCCTACAAAGAGCCAAAAGGATCGACTCTTTAAATGTCATTATTTCTCATAGTCAAGAAGAATCACCTTTCTAGATTTTTCAACCACAGAGATTTGATCATGGAGGTTGATCAGAGCATATGGAGAGGAGAGTTGGTCCAAAGAGATTGAATGTTGGATTCAATATTCAATAATATTTTGGAGGATTCCTCCCTCCATTCCCTGGCTCAATCACATATGATTTCTTTGGCTCTTTTGAGATTTCTTTGGAATTGAAGGGAAGGGTATTCTAGGGAGTCACGGGAAAAATGGGACTAGTGAAATTTGAGGAGAGATAATAGAGAGGGGTCATCCACCAAGAAGGGTTTAACTCAAAAGGGTTGGGAAATTTATCGAGGAATGAATCTAGGTCCAAGAAAATGGGCATGTGATCTGAGTTTCCCCAATAGAAGATCACTACTTTATTTTGAGACTAGAATCTAACATGCTCTCCAAATTGAGAAATTTGTCTAATCTTTTAGTGATTCTAGTCAAACCAGATCAATTATTTGAACAAGTGGGCATGGGTTTTTCAGAGAATGTCAAAAAGATTGAGGCCATCCAGTAGCGAAAGCATAAAATCTTACAGAGGGCATGGTCTGGTAGAGGACCCCAAAAATTCAAAATGCCCCAGAGTGAAGTTGAGATCCCCACCTAGGACAACGTGGTCAATACTAAAAACTAGGAGTCGTGCAATAAAGGACTAGAATTCATATCTGTCAAGATACAGGCAAAAAACATTGATAAAATGAAATGATGAGTGCAATTCAACAAAAGAGAGATCCACTGCAAGCAAAGACTTTGAAGACCGGGTTGAATTTAGGCGCATGAGTTTGGGGTTTCAAGTTGTGATTAAGCCACCAGATCTGCCCAATTCATCAATTATAATAAAGTGCCAATTTGAAAGGATTGAATGCAAGTCATTGGTGGCCTTATGTTTGCCCAACATGGTTTCTTGGTGGAAAATGATGTGAAGAAAGAAGTGATCAAAGTGTTTTCAAAGCTACTTTTTTAGATGGGTTGACCAAACCCTATAGTTAACAGAATAAAACTTTCCTAAGAAACCATTTATAGGGCTTATAGCTCTAAGCGCCCTTTGAATCGAGGTATGTTTCCCAACTTGTATCTCATAACAAGTCTTATATAATTATTATTGAAATTTGATTATAAAAAATAGTTGAAATTATAGTTCTTTATAATTGATTTTTTGATGTTTCAAATTTTTGATTATATTTATTTTTTTTATAATTAAAAAAACCTAAGCTATTTAAATTACAAATATTACAAATAAATTATTATATTATTGATCAAATAACGTGAAATAAACCAAAGTTAAAACATTCATCTCAGTGCCACATGAATCCAAAAATTCTTGAATCTCAAGTCAAATTATCATTATTATTATTATTATTATTATTTTATCCAAATTTAAGGTCACGACTAAGCCATACTCTAAATTGGTGTATGAGACTCCCTTGTTTGTGGGACAAGGAAACCACCTCCGCGCAACTATTTAACTGCTAAATCTACAAAGGCATACATACTCTACCCCCTCTGGTTTTGAACATGTAGCCTTTTAAGAAAAAACACATACTCTTAACCATTAAACCCACATTAAATAATATCCAATAAAATGTAAAATTTAACTAATAATTTTTTGTTTCCAATGCCACTTACTATTTCCAACCTACCCAAGTCTCTCAAAATTGATGCAGTGATGGATTGGAAAATGACCTCCTTCCACATAAATTGAATATTGAAGATTTGACTTCAGTGAGAGGGGCGTTTCAAAAAATATGGAGTTATTGATACCAAAAGATTTACTTTGGGGATCATTACGTCTAAACACTTTTAAGAGTGTATGGCGTGGGCTAATTAATTTAAACTTTAAAATGAGTGTTTTTTCTTAAACAAAATCCCTTATTTCGAGGGATTTGGCTTTGTTAGAATCTTCAATCAAATTTTTAATAAAAATTAGAATCCTTATCACTTTTAAATTATTTTTTAATAAAAAGTTAGAATCATCATCACTTTTAAATCAATTAATATCACAAGAATGCAAATAAAAGTTGGGAATATGGAGTGAAATAAATATTCAAACACAAATAAGATAAAAGAATTGGAATAGGTTATAAAGTAAGAAAATTTTCCAAAAGGAAGAGACTAAACAATTTTGAAAAGAGCTTTAAAGTTTGACATAGACATAATCTTCTAGCATTCTAAAGCAAGAAGAAAAAACATTATAGAATTGGAATAGGTTATAAAGTAAGAGAATTTTCCAAAAGGAAGAGACTAAACCATTTTCAAAAGAGCTTTAGAGTTTGACATAGGTCTAATCTTCTAGCATTCTAAGGTTAAGAAGAAATTGGTGATGGGAGATTAGCTATTTATGTTAAAGGTTTTTATTTATATGTTTAAAAATAATAAATAGATAATTTGGAGTTATAATGTAAGAATGTTTGGAGGAAAGGATTTTCTTTATTGTTTGTTGTTTTTTTTTTTTTTTTTTTTAAGTTATAATAGATTTTAATGTTGGAAATGGAGTTTTAAATATGGGTATTTATTCATTTTTTTTTTTAATTTTTTTTTGTTAAAATAGATATTTAATTATAACTGAGTCAATTTTAAATACATTTTATTTTTGTTTTTACTAGTTGATCTCGAAATTTAACAAGTTTATTCTTTTCATTCTTTTTCTTTTAATTCTTTCCAGTCAACTAATTCATCTAATGTTAATAGAGGCATTGATCATACCAAATGTCTTGCTTCCTCAAAATTGCTTGAAAGAATTGCTTCCCCTTTTGGATTTGTGTTATATGATATGTGATGCCTTCATCTTTATGAGAGATTTTTAATGGTAATAACTTGCATAGTAAAACTTGGAACCTTTTACATGATTAAGGCCACATTTATATTGCCCACCTTAGATAGAGGGATTGCGACAATTGTTGGTATTTTGAGCTTTGATTGAACTACATTATTTCGTAGAATTACCATGTGGGATATTTCTAATAGTGATTCCAAGGTCTGGGTTTGTTGTCTTTCCCCTTTATACCCTAAAAATTATTAGCCTTTGTGCATATATCCATAAGATGGCATACATTTCTAGACACACGTTAGACTTCAAAGTTGTGTTTAATAATTCAATGCTTAGATTTATTGAGAATCGTCACATAACACCATAGAAAGAAAATCAACTTCTCTTCTCTCATATTCTAAGAAGTATATATTTTATTTAATGACTTGTATAATGTAAGTAACTAGATAACTAATAAAGAGAAAACACAAGTCTCTTAAAGTCTACTCATTGTATAACTATCTAATCCAACAAAATAAGACTAAGTCAATCTCTACATAGATCTGAGCATAGGTGACAATTCCTTTTTGGACAAGGAGTATTCCTAATTCTTTCTCTAATTCTATGAACTCACATGAATATAGGGAGATAGATGGTGGGACCCAGACTAGGTGTTGATTTAATAGATATTGTAGCTAGGTTGAAATCTAAAAACCATGGTGAGATGAAGAGGCCAACTCTACATCAAAACCATGGTATTTCTTCCAAGACAATTATGTAATGTCTAGGGTTGAAAATAAACAATAATAAAGAAACCTTTGGAATGAAAAGTCATCTTGAGTTTCATGGCCCAACAAAAATTAATCCATTTAAAAGTGTTATTAATGATGGCCATATTTCATTAAAACTATATATTAGGGATTTACCTTTATAACTATTGATAAGCCTATTAATATTTAGCACTTGAAATGCAATTGTTCGTTGGCGTTCGATCTCTCCACAATGAAGGTTTCTAGTGGAGGAACCCAATATGTTTTGAATGGCCTCTTTGAAGGAATGAGGCTTCAAAAATTTGCTCATTTTGGCTTCCCTAGTTAAAGGGGTCATGTGGATCCTTTGAGGAGGAATTTGTTCCTATTATTTGAACCCGTCCCTAGAGACAAAGTCTCTGATAAATGGTCAAGTACTTATAAATGTTATAGTAAGCCAACGTACAATCTCCTTCCAATTGTTTACCTAAAATGATTATTTTTTATGGATTAAAAGAGATTCCATATTTGTTTTAAATTTTAGTCTAGGCATTATCAATATTCTTCAATCTTTCCACCTTTAAAATAATGATGTTTTTAGAAATTATTTTCTCAACAATTTAATTATTCTTATGAAAAATAAAGTTTCTTAACATTACACTAAATAATAAATAAATAAATATCTTTTATTTTTTATATTCATTTAATTACTTTATATATTTTCTCACACATAATTAATTTAAATCATTAAATCTTAACATTTTCTCAAAATTTCTTCAATACAAATATTCATAATCTCTAAATCTCTTATCACTAGGTACCATTAAGTTTGAGTGCCCTTATCATTGGAAATGGAAATGATAAGTGCTCACGGACGAAAGGTCATTCATTGAAAATGCCAGTTATGATAATGTAATCCCAACCTTTTACTCTTAAGAATCCCTTGTTCGATCATACAAAATTGCGACACTTTTCTTACATGGCTGCTATTAAAGGGGTAAAGTTAATGATGTAGATGAATCATCACTAAAGCAGCTTGAGCTATTACCGCATGTGTTGTTATATTAAAAAATTAGTATGAAATATAAATAAAACTTCTTTGTTCATAATATAATATAAAATTTCAAAAAGCCATGTGATAATAAACAAATTCATATACAAGTTATGGGAGACAAAGTCTTTTTAGGCTATTGATTTTATTAAGAGGGTAAACTTTATATTAATGTAGTTGTTTTTTTTTAACTAATTAAGGTTATTTGGGAAAAGCTTATGTTCAAATCTCTTTATAACTATCACTCATGGGTTAGTGGCAACAATCTGCAAGACAGTGTCTAGCGATAAATTTATGATTTAGTAAGTATTGAGGCATCGTACCTGGGGGCATCTACCCTTATAACTTTATCACAACCACCAACATGACACTTTATTAGAGTGGAATCTGGGTGGAGAGGATCCCAAATGGTTTTCCCAATCACTCGAGCTAAACCCACATGACATTGTAATTTAGTTTTTAATCTGTAACACGGGATATTATGGGTTGTTACATGTACATGTGTACTAACTTATTACCTTTATTTAAGGAAAACCACACCACTTAAAAGGATTCATTAGTGATCTATAAGGGAGTAGACTTTCACTTTTGTCAGATACTTATCGATTTCGGGTCATTAACTGATGTAGGAGCATCTGGCACTCTTCATTAAAGGAGGAATCCAAAGCGGAGAAGGAGGAGACGTGGACCATTGGAGCTAAACAGGGGATAAATTATGTTTTAATAGAGCTAGTTTGATGGACTTAATTAAATGTAATCTGCCATATGTATATGAATAGAGAGATTTATGGGTTGTTGAGGAAATCAAGGAGAGGATTGATCAGATCCTTTCAGTGATCTGATCCAATATTCCTGTAACGATGAACCTGTGTGTTCTATATATAATATATATATAATATATAATATATATATATATATATATATATATATCGTGGACAGATAGAGGGATATAATACAGAGTAAGAACATAGTAAATTTTGTGAGAGATAAAGTATTCACAATGTAGTCAAGAGGAGAACTATTACTAAGGCTGAAATGCCTTAGGATGTAATCGTTCTGTATATAATAGAAAAGTGTGTTTCAGTGTTGATTGATGCACTCGTATATTATTGTATAGATAGCCTGTTTGTGTGTAATTCATATATAGATTTTGTCCTGCGTTGCGAGATTGTTAATCGACCATTGATCACTATATGGATCGATGACGATCTTAAATTTCATTTATATGAATGTCGTGTGTTTTCAGAATGTGGAAGATCCGTGTTAAGTGTAGAGGAACTGGATTAAAGTGCAGAATCCATTAAATGACCGACGAATGAGAGAATGCACCGGATCCGTTGGATCTGGAAAATCAACTGACAGTAATGGTGGAAGGTAAGGAATTGTTGGAAGTTGATCTGGATCGTCAGATTGACAGATCAACAGATCAACGATCATCCAATGGTGGAAGAGCGTGGAAGTTAACTCGCAAGGAAAGTGGTTTTAAATAATGGAAGTGGTATTTCAGACGGCCTCAAACCCATAAATTGTATTGAAGGGTGAGCACCCGATTCCAATCATCAAGCGACACATAGTAGCGAGGAGGAGAGAGGAAACCGCTTTTCGAGCGGTTAATCCTTGTGCTTGTTGTGCACCCGAAATCGTTGTGGACCGTCGGATCCACTAAGCGTAAATCAACAAAGGAGGAGTGTCGTGCAAGTTGGATCGAGCTGGAAATTACGATAGTCGTTGGATTGGAGGATGTAATGGACGGTGAAGATTGCGTCGATCGGAGATCGGAGTTCGAAGGAGTAGCGCAGCTGAAAAGCGAAGGATGAGCGGACCCACCGATATTTATGAACGGGGGTGTAATGTATTTGAAGTCCGGCCTTATGTGTTTCGGGTCAAGTTTCCATGTTTCCGTGTGTATTCCTGTGTTATTATGATTAAATGAATGGTCCCGGGTTTTTTAAGGAAAATCCAATAAAGTGTTGTGGTCTGGGTTTTTAAAGGCTAAGGCCACGAATAATGCTTCCGATAGGTTTGTGGGCCCATAACCCACAGGCCTCAAGATTGAAATTTATAAAGAAAGTGGAAATTGGCCTTACCCCAGGTACTCCTTTCATCATTTGGTATTAGAGAAGGGAAAGGTTAAGGGAAAGGAAAGAAGATTTCCTGTGAGAAGGAGGAAGGGTTTGCAAGTAAAAGGAGAAGAGGTACAATTGTGTTGAAGACTAGAGAGTTATGGTCATTACTATCATGCAACGAACGACAGCGGAACGTGAGAAGACTTGCAGCAACCTAGAGCAAGGAGTGCTCAAGTGGTTCCAAAGGAGAAAGAACCAGAAGGATGCCAAAAGACTGAGCTTAGGAGAAATCTTGGTGAGGTATCATGTAGCAGAGGAAGACTGTTACTACAGAGGTTGGTTGTAGCACATAGAAGATCATGAAGGCAGTTCCACTGAGAAGTGGGTAGAATTGCTAAGGGATAAGGAGAAGCATATGACCAAGAGGTCATAAACTTTTTTGCTCGGGGAGTCTGATGTAGGAGCATCTAGCGCTCTTCATTAAAGGAGGAATCGAAAGTGGAGAAGGAGGAGATGTGGACCATCGGAGCTAAACAGGGGACAAATTCTGTTTTAATAGAGCTAGTTTGATGGACTTAATTAAATGTAATTTGCCATATGTATACGAATAAATAGATTTATGGGTTGTTGAGGAAATCAAGGAGAGGATTGATCAAATCCTTTCAATGATCCGATCCAATATTCCTATAACGATGAACTTGCGTGTTCTATATATATATATATATATATATATAATATATATATATATATATATAATATAATATATATATATATATATAATCATGAGACAAATAAAGGGATATATACAGAGTGAGAACAAAGTAAATTTGTGAGAAATAGAGTATTCACAATGTAGTTGAGAGGAGAATTGTTACTAAGGCTTAAATGCCTTAGGATATAATTGTTCTGTATATAATAGAAAAGTGTGTTTCAGTGTTGATTGATGCGCTTGTGTATTATTGTATAGATAGCATGTCTGTGTGTAATTCATATACAGAGTTAGTCCTGTGTTGCGATATTGTTGATCAACCATCGATCACTGTATGGATCGACGACGATCTTAAATGTCATTTATATAAATGTCGTGTGTTTTCAGAATGTGGAAGATCCGTGTTAAGTGTAGAGGAATTGGATTAAAGTGGAGAATCCATCAAATGGCGGACGAATAAGAGAATGCACAGATCTGTTGGATCTGGAAATTCAATGGACAGTAATGGTGGAAGGTAAGGAATCACTAGAATTTGATCTGGATCATCGGATCAACAAATCAACAGATTGACGACCATCACATGGTGAAAGAGCACGAAAGTTAATTCGCGAGGAAAGTGGTTTTAAACAATGAAAGTGGTATTTCGGGCGGCCTAAAACCCATAAGTGGTATTGAAAGGTGAGCACCCGATTCCACTCATCAAGTGACACGTAGCAGCAAGGAGGAGAGAGGAAACCACTTTTCGGGCGGTTAATCCTCGTGCTTGTTGTGCACCCAAAATCGTTGTCGATTGTTGGATCCACTAAGCGCAAATCAACGACAGAGGAGTGTCATGCAAGTTGGATCGAGCGGTAAAAGACGATAGCCATTGGATCAGAGGATGTAATGGACGGCAGAGATCACGCCAACCGAAGATCAGAGTTCGAAGGAGTAGCATAGCTGAAAAGTGAACGATGAGCGAACCCACCGATATTTATGAACATGGGTGTAATGTATTTGAAGTCTGGCCTTATGTGTTTCAGGTCGGGTTTCCATGTTTCTATGTGTATTCTTGTGTTATTCTGATTAAATGAATGGTCCCAGGTTTTTAAACGAAATCCGATAAAGTGTTGTGGTATGGGTTTTTAAAGGCTAAGGCCACGAATAACGCTTCCGATAGGTTTGTGGGCCCATAACCCACAGGCCTCAGGATTGAAATTTATAAAGAAAGGGGAAATTGGCTTTACCTGAAAATCTCCTTTCATCATTAACTTATTTTCTCTACAAAAATAAAAAAATAAAATAAATAAAAAATAAAAACCGAGTTCTTAACCAATTAGAAGCTTTTTAATCTTTCTCTGAAAAAAAAATAAAAAAAATAAAAAAAATAAATAGCATCTTTTAATATCTCCAAGATACATTGTACTCCATCCATCATTAAAATTAAACAAAAAAATATCAACCTTAATTCCATATAAAAATTAAAAATACATATTTAATTATATTTTTGCCACATACCTATGGGATAATTATATAATATATATATATATATATATATATATATATAAGGGTGGCAAAAGGGGGAGGGTTACACTATGGCCCTAAGGAGTACAAAGTGTTCAAGTATTCATGAAGTCTTGGTCTATGACCAATAATCAAGTAGAGATATATGGTCTTTACTAGGGACTTGCCAAATAATATTAGGTGGACACACTTATAGTTATGGGAGACTCTCTCTTAATCATACATCATGTGGTCAAAGGGTCCCTCCCAAAGGAGAAATCGATGGAAAACATCATGAAAAGAATCAAGAAAATTTTGGAAAATATCCCATCCAAAACATATTTCCATGTCCTACGAGACTTCAATTGAGAAGAAAATAAGTATGCTAATGAGGGGTGTAAATTGAAGATAGATGAATTAAATATTAATGGACAAGTCATGTGTGCTTTAATTCCCTAAAAGCAAATACTAAGTCCATTGGAAAAAAAATTAGTTAAATTGATTGATACAAGAAAACATAAAAATGGAAAATTGGGGAGCCCAGGTAATTTCATGTCAACCTGGAGGAAACACATGCATGAAGACAAGCCAACACTTAAATCCTAGAATATTTCACAAACCATGGAAATCAAAGTGATGGGCATTCAAAGTACAATGTACTCAATCTTACAGATATGGTTGCATCGTTATGTTATTATGATTCAAGAGGGAGATATTATGAATCATTATGGTGTATAGGACCCCATTGAATGTGGGAATTAGTTATGGGTTGGCTCGTGGTTATCACACTGCTATCCTCCCTTGGGACTTGCATTAGGGTCTTCCTTATTTGTCAATTTAGTTGTGGAAGTTGGGCATCTTTAACGGACTGGAAAGTTTTTAATGACAATAGTATATTTTGGTATTGGAAGGGGACTCCTTTGCAACCTTCTCCTTGCATGAAATGTTGTTTAAAGGGATAGTTTTAGTGAAAAATTCAGAAGGGGAATCACACTTTATGGACATTGTTCCAATGAGGAACATAAGTGAATTTCATAAATTGCATGCTACTGGTGTGCTATGGGAATTTCTCAGATGGCAGAATGTTTTTTATCCTGCCTACAAGATTTTGAAAGAATATCTTTGCTACTATGACCTTTGGTTTTGGGATTTCCATCTACAATGTAGTTATTGTCATTAGAAGGGTCATTTGTCATAGTCAATTGTCTTTCATGGGGGATGGTGGGGCCTGGATAAGGCTTTCAACTTGTCTACAAGTAATCTCGGTGCCATTGAGGAGGTGCAAGGTTGTGTTTCCCCTATGACTTAGCCTACAAAACTGTAATTTCTTTGGCCTTAGAATGGACCATATTATGTTTGTTGGACAACTACATAAAGTGGAAAACGGTTGCAAATGCAAATTCCTATTAACTCAACTTGCTTAGAAAGTGTATGTTATTCAATTGGACCTCTTGATAATCAGATTGAAACAAAATGATTAATGGGCCACAATTTCCAGTGAGTTGGTTGATATTCAAGGATTGAATTCAAGAGTAGGTTGACATGAAGATGAAATGGATGCTCTAATGATCTGATAATCACCCTATGAGTAAACTCAGTTGAAGATTTATTAAACAAAAGGTATTACAGACTCATGTGTTGGTGTGTGTGTTCTGTGTTATTGAAACAACAGATCGATCAGATTGCCAATACACAGAAAATAAGTGGAAAGACAGTAGAGAGATACAGTAAGCAACACAAAGACACAAACAATTTTTATGAAGGAATTCATCCTATTCTCCAGGGCTACGTCTCCGGTCGAGCTTCAATGGTGGCCTTGTTTTATTGTGTCTTACAGTAAAGAAATTACAATATAGGGACTCAATATGAGTTCTCCTGACAACAGATTTTGCTTGGCAGGGTGGTTCTTGGATTCCCCAAGCCACTCAGAGTACACAGACTCTTGTTCTTCCTACTAGATCTGTGACCCTCGGTCTACAGTGGAAAAAGCCAAATGTGATGCTCAATTCGGACAGATTCATCTATGGGAAGGCTTGAATCTTCAAGATCTCTGGTGCTTGATACTGCTTGTGGTTAGCTCGGCCCTCTGTCTCCTCTGCTTGGCTTTATTGTTCTCTGTGTTCAATCCTCCTCTCGGGGTGCACTGTTCACTGCCTCTCTTGGTCGCTTGGACTCCTCCCAATCCTCCTTTTTTTTTTCAACTGTCTATGTTCATGGCTTTAGCCATTCGATCCCTATGCCTGTTCGATTCCTCTCCCGCCTGTGTCAATTCACCTTCTGCAGCTGCGCTTGGAGTTCCCTGTTCGGCGTCAGCATGAACACTCAGGAAGTGGCCACGTGTCTCCATCTAACTGGTGTCAGCATGCTTCGTTGGTTCGATTCTTCCATTACGTTGCGTATGCGTTCTTTCTCCACCGTGGCAGTCAAACGGACTCCAAATCTCTTTAGAACACGGCTTAATCCCCTGTCGATTCCGCTTCCTCCATCGGGCGCAATCTCAACCGTCCGATCTGGGCTCCTCTAGATCCAACGTCATATGTACGTCGAGCACAGTTGACTTACTCGACCGATAGCATGTGATCACGGCGGTTTTTCTCTCACCTCCACTGCCACGCGTCGATCGTTGAGTGGGATCGCTCTGTTCTCCTCCAAAACATCTTACCGTTCAAGGGCGCCTCGATCGATACTGCCGATTTTCTAGATCGCGTGTCCCACCTTGTCCTTTAGTGCTTTTTCTTTCTCCACCTGCGGTTCTCCGGCTCCCAATGCAACTAAGTGCTTAAGGCTTTTCCATTTTAGCCTTGTTTTCCCAGCGATGCACCATTAGCGCTAAGCGCTAATCGTGCATCAAAATCACCTCCTTTTCCCGATCCAGGGCTCCCAGGGGCTGCTTTAACCTCCTGCGCAGTCTCCATGGGCCTCGGTCAGCGCGCTTTGACCGAGGTCCTCGTCGTTCCACGTTGGCGGCTATTGCCACTGGTTCAAGGCATTTTTTGATCGTTGTTTTGGAATTTTCAAGGATTTGTTCAACTCGATACAGTCAAGGTTCTTAACAGTCTTTTGTGGATCCGATTCGAATCACGACCTTCTCACTGAAAAAGCTTTTGGACCACCAAAAGTTGGTTTTCTTCAAGCATCGACTAAGTGAGGAAACTACTGTCTCACTTGTCCAATCTCAATCCACTTCGCACTGCTTGGCTTCAAACCCTTAAGCCCAATCTTGAGGTATTCCACTTGTCCACTGCGCGTCATCCTTACCTTCCTATCCAACACTGTATCTTCCTGCAACTCATTAAGATATTTAGGTAGCAGGTCATCAACAGAAGGTAATTGACTCTGCTCTTCAGGGTCCTCAATCATTGAAGGTTCAAACAACCTCAAACAGTCTGCATTTACGACTGAGTAGATGTGCATGTAAGCTGGTAGCTCAAGGTGGAAGGAATTTTCACCAATTTTCTCAAGTATCCTGAAGGGTCCATACCTGATAGGTTTTAGCTTTTTACCTTCACCTTGCATCATGTCCTTGCTGATATACAGCCAGACTTGGTCTCCAACTTGAAAACTAT
>APFE030783910.1:0-25010 GCA_000404065.3 Pinus taeda | reverse complement strand
TTAATAATATTAAGATAATAATATTATATTTCTAGAGATAAGAGAAATTAGGAATGATAAATAAATGAGCGAATATTATCAAAAGAAATTTATATTAATGGTTATTTAAAAATTACTATTACATTATTATTGGTTGAATGACATCTTCAGAATGAATAATATAAGATATATAAGTAATTATATATTCTTATTAAGTCATTAACTAAATATATATGCTTTATTTATTGATGGTTTGTTTTTAAAATTGATCTTAAGGTTAGTTTGACTAGAAAAAGAGGAAATAATTTAATTTTATTTCAAGATATACTATATATGTATATACAGGTCTCACACCCCGGCTCCCGGCTTCTGAAACTCGAATTTCCTCAGCAAATTTCGAACTCCTCACTAGCTCCTGGTCCTCAGCAAATTTCGAACTCCTCACTAGCTCCTGAGTTGCTTCAGCCTGCCTCTTTGTCAGCCCCTCTAGCTCAATGCTACCACTACTGGATTACTCTCTACCTCTCTTTGATGATGATTCTCTGGCTGAGAAAATCACTCTCTCTAGAAGCTATCCCTGCCCCTCTGCTGCGAGAAATCTCCTCAATCAAATTTTCCCCCTGAGAAATTCTCACTTCAGAAAATCGATTTCTTGATCTCTATTTGTGTATTTTTCAAATGTCCCTCAAGCCCCTTCTTATATCTTCCTGTTGGACAACCAACAACATAGATTAAATATTAATCAAAGGCTTAGATCGTTTTGGCTTGATCTGTGTCTTTCTCTAGAAGTTTCACCCATGATTAGATTAATACACATTAATATCTTAATTTTTAGGAACCCCATTAAAAATATTAATTATTTTAATAAAATCACTTATGGATGGAATTTCCCAAAACGCTTTTTGGGTTCTTTGGATTACATGTGACCAAGCCACCCTGCAAAATGTGAGGCTTAGAGCACATTCAATGCTACCCCAATGATAATAATTTCGTCTTTGATATACTAGGATCTTCGAGGATGAGATGATCTCATCCCTCAATCTAAAAAATTAAATTCGACCTTCAATAGGGAGATATCATATGGCCTATTATAGAAAAATAACAATTTGAATGCAACTCGTATCCATGTATATAATAGGAGCTTGTCCCTTCCAATAATAAATGAGACACTGAGAGCAATTCGGCCTACTCAAGGCAATTTCAGTTTCATAAGGGAACTTAGACATTAACAAGATAATCTTAGCCTCCTAAATATTCTTCTCAAGAACAATACCTTAGCTCAGATAAGATGATTAGGTCTCCTGGCAATTTATGCAAACGATGGAACTTGGCTTGCCACAAGACCTTCAATAAAAGTAGTCTAGTCTTGTTAATTTAGGGGTTTTAGACCTCATATGTTGTGCCCAGGACTGTGATTTCTTTGATAAGCAACTCAGCTTTGTGTGAGCTCTTGGATTAGCCCCTCAGTCCTTCAGATCAAGGTTTATATTCTCTTCAAATAGTCTTCGCTTTCCTTGGATAAGTTTTTGGCCTACTCTCAATGACTATGGCTTGAGATCATGCCTTGAATTTATCTTAATGCCATTATGAGCTTGGTCCTAGATATATCTCTGCCTTTTGAAGCGATGAAGCTTGATCTTTAGTGATCCTTTTTTTTCGTTGCAAATTCTTATTGATTGCTTTCTGTGTTACTTGCGCTTATCTTCACCTGGGCTCTGATTCCATATTAATTTTAGATGACATGTTTTTTGCTAAGGACAATTACTTCAATCTTCCATATGAGTTTATTTATCAATCCATTTTATTTCCATCGGCAATCACATAAATCATTATCAAAATGATAGTAACTGAAGAAAAAACATAAACGAAAGATGTAGAACACAAACCAAGACAAGAGAACACAATGATATGGCTCAAGCCAGAGAAAAACCCCAAGATGGAGAAAACCCTTAATCTATTCTTTTTATTATTGAGCACATCAAACTTGCCACCATTTCACCTTGCAAGTCTTCTGGAAGAAAGTACAACCTTTGATCATCAATTTATTTCAACGTAAAATATATGATAACCACACAAATTGAAATGTATCTATTTCGTAATTTTCGACCAATATTAAATATTATATAATATATTAATGATCTTGCCACCTCGCAAGTCTTCTAGAAGAAAGTACAACCTTCGATTATTAATTAATTTCAACATAAAATATAAGATAACCACACAAATTGAAATGTATCTATTTTGTAATTTTCGACAAATATTAAATATTATATAATATATTAATGATCGGTTTGTTGTCTTTTCATATTCTCCTTGAATATCACATTTTCCTTATTAATGGATCACATTCTTCTTATTCAAGGGATAAGATAAGAAGCAAGTCAAATTAACCTTTTCATAGTTTCTTTTAAATATTTAATTTTTATTATTCAATGAATAATATGAAAAATAGCAAGTTAATTAATTGAAATATACATCATAAGATGAAAAAGGTAATAACTCAATTATAGTCAAATACATGATATTATAATGTATTTAGTGAATTATAGAATATCCAGATAAAATAAAAAACAATTAACCAATTATTAACTAAACACAAAACAAGAAGTTTAATATTAAAAGAATCTCAGAGTATTTGCAAGAAAGGCAGAGGAACCCTGTTATAAATAATTGAAAGCAGAGTTGAACTTACCTATGCAATTTCCGAGTATTCTTGCAATTTCCTAGTATTTGCGAGAGAGTGTACATGGAACCGGCTAATACAAACGTGCTTCTTTCTTAAGTTCGAAATCTTTGAATTGATAGCAGAGTTGAACTTGCCTCTGCAATTTCCGTGTATTTGCCAGAGTGTACGTGCTTCTTTCGCAAGTTCGAAGTTTTTGCACGAAGGGAGAATTAATTTTCAAAAATTAACTGAAAGAAGTACTTGCCGGTGCCACGAAATTTCTATGTTCGTAGAAGGTGGAGTCACTGATTTCTTGTTATAGACAATTTCGTGGCACCTGCAAGTACAAGTAATCGAGAACATTCGAATCCTGGCTCCCACACATCGTATGACCAATTATTTGCGTAGGGGGCCATTGAATATTCATTCCAATAGCCCAACTATTTGCGTACGCGGCCACTGAATGTTCATTCCGCGTAAGGAATGGCGTTGTCTAACGTTTTGGAGTATTTGGTGTAAATAATAGTCGTTAACCAGAGAAACTGGGCAGAACAGCCGAATTATAAGTTTGAGTTGTGAATACTGCACAATTCTTTAGTTTTAGGATACTGAAAATAAATATTAAACAACAAAACAAAATAACACAATCTACTTAAAACCAGTTAGCTAGTCATCTCAAGGCTCACATTACTTAAAAAAAACATAATCACAAGACTCACAATACCTGAAAAAACATAATCTAACAAAAATTGATTTACCAAATCCTCCTGAAAACTCCAAAAATGCAAAATAATTAGACAACGCCAATTCTTTTAAGTGGATTTTGGATGACATTAGTGACCAATGATAGGAAAGAGACCTAGAACACTCAGAAGAAGAGACAGACTTCTAGGTGGGAAGGGGTTAAACAGTGCTACACGTGTTTCATCTCTACAGAGATACCTGTGCCTTCTCAGTCATTCAATATACCCCCTCTTCATCTCATTCGCTATCACTACACAGAGATCCGTGCCATTACAGTCATTCAGAGATAGAGCACTCAGAAGAAGAAGAGGCAGACTTAGTTGGGAAGGGAGCGCTACACGGTTTTCATTACTACACAGATACCCATGCCCTTTCAGCCATTCAATCTAACCCCTCTCCATTTTATTTGCTATCACTACACAGAAATCGGTGCACTTTTAGGCATTCAATCTGCCCTTTCTTCATCTTATTTGCGTATCCGATATTATTAATGGCTCAAAATCACACATTTGCTTCCCCTTCCTCCACCTTTTCATCGCCCAACCCCAATTACAAGTTTGATGTTTTTATAAACCATCGCGGTCCAGACGTTAAGAAAACTTTCGCCAGTCATCTATACCGGCGCCTTCTTTTACATGGATTCCGAGTATTTCTGGACCAGCAGGAACTGCAGGAAGGGGAAAATTTAACTCTTCAAATAGAAGAAGCTATTGCAACGGCTTCTGTTCATGTCGCGATTTTCTCTATGAGATACGCGGAGTCAAATTGGTGCCTCGAGGAGCTCCAGCTGATGTTGAAGTCGAGGGCTACAATTATTCCAGTTTTCTATCATGTGAAGCCTTCCCAGCTTAGGTGGACACAGGGTAAAGAGAAAGGTAATGTGTATGCGAAAGCCCTTCGCAGCCTAGAAAAGAAGAAGACTTGGGACCCTCAAACTCACAAAATGAAGCGGAGATACGACCCCCAGACTATTGAAAACTGGAGGGACGCTCTTTCTCGCGTTGCAGAGATTAGCGGTCTGGAGCTGGAGGCGTGTAACAGGTGAGAACTCAAATTTATATTGTGCGAATGACTTTATGTTTGATAGAAAAGACGGGCGGATTGTGCTTTTAAGACATGTTTCTCACTAGCTTTTGCTGTCAGGGACGAGGGTGAGCTCGTGGATAAGGTCGTACATCTAGTTCAGAAAAAGGCTATAAAACCACCATTGGATGTGGCCACATATCCAACTGGTTTGGTTGAAAAGCTACTTGATTTTGAAAGCACCATCTTATTGCAACATGGCAGCGCGAAAACCCAGGTTGTGGGTATAATGGGCCTTGGTGGTGTCGGCAAGACTGTTCTAGCGAAAGAATTTTTCAACAGTAGGAGATCGGATTATGATCGATCCTGCTTTTTGTTTGATGTAAGAGAAGCTGCAGCGAGAAGCTCTTTAACATCGTTGCAGAGTAAACTTTATAAGGACTTGACTGGACAGGAGCAAGCAATTGATAACATTGATGAAGGCATAGGGATGCTCATGCATCGTGTCTCGCGTTGTCGAGCACTCATAATTTTTGATGATGTGGATTCTGTTGAACAGCTGCGTGCGTTATGTTCACCTGTGAAGTACGTCCTTCGTTCAGGTAGCTTGATTTTAATTACATCCCGCGATAAGGGTATCTTTATGAGGTCTGGAGTAAGAGATGCATCCATTTACAAGCTGACAGGCCTCGATAAAGAACATTCTCAAGAGCTTTTTTGCTTGCACGCCTTCCACCAACCTTGCCCTGTTTTGGGATTTGAACAAGTGGTTAGAAAATTTTTGGAGGTGTGCCAAGGATTGCCGTTGTCTCTCAAAGTGATAGGGGCGCTACTTTACTTGGAAAACCCTGAGATAGGGTATTGGCAAGACCAATTGTGCAAATTGTCTAACATAGTTCCCACCGATATACAAAAAAGTCTTAAAGTTAGCTACGACAGTCTTGATGAAGAGGACAAAGGGATATTCTTAGATATTGCATGTTTCTTCGTAGGAGAAGACAGGGACAAAGCAATAAGAATATGGGATGGTTGTGGCTGGAGAGGCTCCATTGGTCTTCGGAATTTAGAAAACAAGTGTCTTGTTGAGGTAGACACTGAAAACTGTATAAGAATGCACGATCACCTCAGAGATTTGGGCAGAACTTTGGCGGAGAGAGAGCCTTGCCTTCGTCTTTGGCGCCCAACTGACAAGGTTTCTCCCTTTGTGTCCCACCGATCATCTGTAAGTGTTTGAAGCTTAACATTTTGTTGTGTTTTCAAATTTAAGATCAGAGAAATGGAATTTCACGTTGTGATTTCTGAAACTTTGCAATGATGGCAATCTTTTTCTTCTAACTCTTTCGGATAACAATTTAGGTGCGTGGAATTACCATGGTTCAACGAAATTTTGGCGAATCGTTCGCAGAATCTGCGCAGAGTAAGAAACGTTATGTTGATATGAGCAGGTTGCAACTGTTGAGGGCTAACGGTGACTGTTTGAGAAACATATCCAATGTGCTGACATACTCGGATCTTCTATGGCTTTGCTGGAATGACTATCCCTACCCCTCTCTGCCTTCCTGGATTCCGATAAAAAATTTAAGAGTTTTAGAACTGCCTAATGACGGTTGCCAAGTGCAGGAATTAGATGACAGTTCTGCAGTGTTGAGCTCATGCCAGTTGGAAACATTGTGGGAGAGAGAAAATGAGGTACATGGTCTGTTTCTTTCTTTTCTTTTAATATATTGAGTTTTCTTTTTAAATATAAAAAAATTGGGTGAGGGTTTCTATGTGTTTTTGAGAGGGGTTTTTGCATATCGAAGGTTTTTTTTTATAATAAATAAATTTTGGGTTAAAGTTTTATGTGTTATTTCTGATTTTGTATACTGAAATTTTCTCCGGGGTGAGGGCTTCTATCTTTAGCATGGGTGAAGATTTAATTTTTTTTCCTGATATTATAATAATTTTGGATGATATACTATCACGGCCGTTCATATAACAAGCTGGTCCAAACTGATATCTGTTTTATTTGCTGTCTCTATCGATATGCTGAGGTCTATCGAATCATATATTCAGATTTTCACCTCTTGAACGGGGTCGAAACCGGTTTTATTTTGCTATTTTGTTAATTTAAAAATCTTATTTTTTTAGGGATCTCATGACTCAGTCGGACCTGCTCCAATTAGCTTTCTTTGACAGTACTCAGTAACAGTTTTCAAACCTGGTTTTTAATGATTGCAATGCACCCGGGGTGTGTCTACAAAATATAATTTTGTAGTTGGGTGAACTAAAACAAAATATACTTTTTTCTCTTATGTCCCTCAGTCCAGGACGGGCCAAGCCTAGGAGGGGCCAGAGCCCCTGCCAGGCCCTCAGGGGCTCCGATATCATGATAGAAATTAAAGAATCAAACTTACTAATAAGCTCCGATACCATGATAGAAAATAAAGAATCAAATTTACTGATAAACTCGGTAGCTCTGGGTAGCTCTCAGGTGAGAGACTGCACCTGGAGATTACCATTAGCAGAACGCTCCACCATTTTCATCTTATAATAAAAAATATATATATAGCTTTTACACAAGTAGGAAAGTTAGAACAACCTAAAAAAATAGAACTAAATCCTAATCAAAAGCATACTCAACTAATGAACTAACTCCCTCCTAAAATATATTTCTCCATTAATTCATTCTAACAGGGTGAATATATTTCTCCATTAATTCATTCTAACAGGGTGATGGTGATATACGAAGTTATGTGTTAATTTTTATTTGGTGTATTGAATTTTTCTCTTGGGTGAGGGGTTTTATGTTTAGATTGGGTGAATTTAGTTCAGAATTTAGATTGGGTATTGGTAAAACCCAGTTCATTAAAAAAAATATTTAAAGAATCCATTTTTCCACACATTGCAGGCACCTATGGAGTTGAGGGAGTTGCTTATTGGTCATAGCCTTCTACAATTTCCAAAGTCCATAGGAAAACTGAAGCACCTGGAGAAAATTGTAGCCAATTATGTCGAAACATTGCACGAAGAGTTCTTTAATCTCCGGTCATTGAAGCATCTGAGAGTACACACACATATGGAGTTGCTGTCAGAGTCGCTCGGGAATCTTACGAATCTCCAATATCTCGACTTGTCCGGAAGTTCCTATTTGCAAAAGCTTCCAGATTCGTTCGGGAATCTTACAAATCTCCACTATCTTAACCTGTCTGGTTCGTATTTCCAAATCCTGCCACATTCCTTTGGGAATCTTACAAACCTTCAATATCTGGACTTGTCTCAGAGCTTCAATCTGCAAACGCTCCCGCCGTCATTCAGGAATTTAGTTCAACTTAAACATCTCTGTTTGAAGGACTGCAGCAGGTTGATGCTGTCGGGTGAAACATTTGGAAATATCACCACACTGGAAAGCTTGGATCTTCAATGTTGTGGGGATATGGAAGAATTACCTGCCCAAGTCACAAGTCAGAGTTCCATGGAAAAATTATATTTGTGGAACACAAAATTAAGAGAATTGCCATGTGCTATTGGAAGCCTAAGCAATTTAAAAATTCTGGTATTAGAATGCCTTATGTTGGAAATGTTGCCCGCTTCCCTGGGTAATCTAAGGTGTTTAAAGGAATTGACGTTTTCTGGGTGCTCTAGATTGAAATGTTTGCCTGACTCAATTGGCGAGTTGAAACAATTGACAAAGCTTTGGATACGGCAGGGAATAATAGAGTATTTACCAATGTGTATCACTGAGTTGAACAATCTTGAAGATTTGAGTGTAACAGATTGCCCACTACATGCCCTCTCATTTGCCGGCATTGGAAAGGTTGCAAAAGGAAAAAATGCATCAATAGATGGGCGCATATCATTCTCTTCTGTCGGCAAGTGTATGCTCCGTCTCAAAGAGTTACAACTTTGGGGGACGCAAATAAAGGAAATATCATTTTCTGAAGGGGTTTGCTCCAACCTTCAACATCTTGACATCAAATTTTGTCATAAGCTGGTCGAGATTGGAACATTGCCAACATCACTGGTATCACTGGAATTAGAAGATTGTCCTGTATTGAAGAAAATAACAGGGCTTTGTGGTCTTTCAAAACTTGTACGTCTGGACATCCACGAGTGTCAGGGATTAAAGAACCTCCGAGGTCTTAGAACGTTGATATCTCTGGAGGTTGACAATCTGGAGAGGATTCGGGATTTGGCGTGGGGTCTTCAAATACCATGTTCTGATGGTGGTGATGAAAGCGATTTTTCCAATCATGATGAGAGCAGCAGCCATTGGATTGAAAAGTAGTTTGTCCAAATAGTTGAGATGGGGCGAAGGGGGATTGTATGGCAACCCTCTATTTCCCAAACTGATTAGGGTCATGGAGTACTTGAGCAGGCTCAGCCCACACGAAAGAAGGTTGAAGAGCCCCACAAAACTACAGCAGGAAGAGTGGAAATTTAAAACTTGTGCAATTATAAAATGGAAGCAATTTAAAATGATTTGCTTCTGTGGCATGCAAATCTGTTGTAAAAGAAATTTGGAAGCTAACTCTTTTGTCAAAGAATTTGTGTTCATGCATAATATGGGACTTGAAGTTCGATGGCAGTTCTTCTAAATCCTTTTCATGCGTTTAATAATCCTTTGGCAAGGTATTGTGATTTTCAAACATTAGTCGAAACCTAAAATACTTCTCTACTGCCCTTCATCATTATATAAACAAGAGCTTCATAAGGTCAAGCGGGGCGAGAAGACAGGAGCTGTGAAGCGTATGCATGCACCAACACATGTGAATTAATGAAAAAAAAAAGGTAAAGAGCAATTAAATTTTCATTGGGTTTGAATAGAAGCATGATGAAATGAATATGGAGTATGTTTTAGAACTTCTGTTTCGCTAAGGCTTGTTTTTTTCAGATTTAAGAAAATTGGTTAACTATTTCAGAGCTAGAGGCATTTGACAGGAATTTGACAGGAATTTGACAGGAGGGAAAGGTTGCCTCCCACTGGCAAGAATTACATGGCATAGTTTTTCTTGATAACAGTGATGAGTCAACCTGCATTCGCAACCAGTGATGGCTGACAACTGAATTATGATAGCCTTAAAAAAACTAGATGAAATGTGTTTTATAAGGAATGTGTGATTTAGAATTAGACTGGGAAAATTTTGTTTTCAAATATTTGAAATTGCAAATTTGAATATCCAAATATCATGGTTTGACAACTGAATTATGATAGCATTAAAAGAACTAGAAGAAATGTGCTTTATAAAGAATGTTGAGAAAAATTTATTTTGAAATATTTGAAATTGCAATTTTGAATATCCAAGTATTTTGAATATCATGCTTTGACAACTCAATAATGATACCCATGGGAAAAACTAGAAGAAATCTGCTTTATAAGGAATGTGTGAATTGTAAAGAATGTATTCGTTAGAATATTTGAAATTGCAATTTTGAATATTGAAGTATCAGTGAATTCAGAATCCAAAATAACAATTTACGATATTAAAATCACAATCTTACTGAAAACAAAACCCGCTGACCCGGTGTAACGACCGGAGATCTAGGCGCTCCACACGACGGGGGGCGGCCTGAACGATGGCAAACGCAACCCCTCACCCGATGACCGTTTGGAGGCCCGAAACGAAACAAAACGAAGTGGGCGCACGTAACCGGTTGAACGGCACCCCGAACGGGTGGGCGGACAAGCGAACGAGCGACACGAAGTATGGGCGCACATGTTCGAACGGAGGGACGAACGAAGGGGCGACTTGACGAAAGGTGGACCCAAGTGTGGGCGCATGAGAAGCGTAAACGTTTCATGCGTGGGCGGCTTCGTGCACGAAGGCCGACCCGCGATGAAACGATACCCACACACACGATGGTTTAACGAAGAGTCACGTCAGCCAAGGCGCAAACTAAATGAATTAACCGATATGTGGAGGTCGGCTTGTGGGCCGACGCCCCTCATATGAAGGCGGTGGATTCATATATAAGGGAGAGCCTAGCGGAGGCAAAAGGCATCCAAGTGAAGTCGATCACTCACACAAACAAGTCTTCGAACCTAAGGGTCCTTCGCAAAGGAAGAGTGCGAAATGTGAAGGAGTCGATCCACCGAAGTGGAGAAGAGGTCGGGGAAGGGCGCAGTGCGACTGTGACCGTGGGTGAACGCAGAACCGAGAGAAAGGTTCGCTCCTTGAACATAACGGTGGGATGGTTGTAAGAACGAACACCGGCAGATATATAGTTCGGCGAAAGTGTCGCAGGCCGCGGGTCTCATAACAGGCACAGGTTCGGACTTGGCCGCGGGCCAACAGCAGGGCGCCGAGACGCACGACGACATACGACGGTCATCAAATCTGTAAGCGCCGGGTAAAGGCCGCACGACAGTGCGAGTGCTGACAGTGGGCTAAAACGCCCGGGTGAACAGTGCGACGGTTGTAATAAGTCGTGAGGCTTGGAAAGCTCACGCACATTGTAAAACCATACTTGCGAAGTTATAAAGGTTTTCAGAGGCGCCGGTCTTCTTAGAGCCGGGCCTCCTTTAAACATCATATTCTTGTATTATCGTGTGATGGTTGTTTATTGTTTCGGTTATACTGTTTATGAAGGTTAAACAATTAAGAACATAATTGTGGAATATAAACACAGAGATAACGATAAGAAATAATAAACACAACACGGTTAATTATAAATTGGTGTTGGAAGTTTGGAAAGAGGCGTAGTCCGCTTTGCCCGAAACCCGGCAAAGGCGGTGCCGCACGGCCAACGCGAAGAAAAAAGTAGCGTGGGCGTGACAGATGGTATCAGAGCTCAGGTTGAGCTGGTGAGCGGATCGGTTACAGGAACGCACAGGTTGACAGGTGAACAGGTCGGCAGGTGCGCAGGTCGGTTGAGAACCGGTCGAAACACAGGTTGGGCAGAACAGTGACGGGTGTGCGCAGACACACGAAGGGCTGAACGAACGGGCGGACCAGGTCGACAGCAAACGAAGGCGAACGACAGGTTGAGGTTCGGGTCAGCAAACCGGGTGCACAGCTGAACGAGTCGGGTAGACCGAACGTTCGAAAGAAAACAGGTTGAACAAAGTCGTTCAGGTCTGAACGACCGAACGCAGAATTGAGCGGGCGTGCAGGAAGACACCCGCCCGGTGGAACGAAGAAGCCGAATGAGCAACTCGAAGGTTGGCTCGGTTGGACAGTTTGGGTGAACGAAGAAGGATGGTGCTTGAACGAACCATGGGCGCTATGACTCGTGGAGAGTCGAGCGGAACAAGAGGGTTCGAGGTCAATCTCACTTGGCCGAGACCGGAGCACCGGGTGAACGTGGAGCAGGCAGACCGACCGGAGATGAGCCGGGAAATTGCCGAAGCATGGGAACGTTTAAACAGTTGGGACTTGAGGTGGGCTCAATATGAAGCCGAGATGAAGCAGATGCGGGAAGATTGGTCAAGGCTTCAAGAGGAGCTAAGTGAACTCAAGGGGCCGTGCAGGTGCGATCGCACTTACAAGGCGAACAGGGACCCGATTGACAAAACAGTCCACTTGGCCGAATTAGATCTCCAAGGGGCCTTCGATGAAAGAGCCCGGTTGCGAGAGAAGAAGACGGGAGTGGAGACAGAAGTCAAACAGGTCGAAGAGGAGATCAGGAGGAGACTCCTCGGGAAGAAAGTTGTGATAGTTGGGCAGGGCGAGCTCGACTTTGTTAATCTGATGGGAGCACACAGCCGTGAGGACAAACGGAGGGATGCTGTTGAAGGACAGGTTGGCGGAAAGTTTCACAAGGCTGAACGAAGCACAAGGACGGTTGAGACCAAGGGAAGGCAGGCCGAACCGAGCTCATCAAGGCAAGGTGAAACGAAGGAAAAGAGACCCTTGAAATGCTGGATTTGCGAAGGGCCACACACGGCGAAAAATTGCAGGGGGTCGGACGAGAATCAGCCCGGGAGAACAGAGGCAGGGTGCACATACACAAAGGCACTACCTCAACCTGGTATGAGAACGAAGACGCGGTGGGAAGCTCAGGAGGAGTACATCCGACGTGTGGAGCGGAAAGGCCCGGACAGATGGGCCGACTTATTGAACGAAGGTGAGCCACCAGACTCACCTCCTTCGGGACTTGCGTAGAGAAGACAAGGCCCGGGCTCACCGTTGGCTGCTCAAGGCAGTGAGCCCGTATGGAGATTGGGCAGGAGGGTCCAATTGGCAACAGAAAAGTGGGGTTCCCACGAGAATTGAGCCAAGGACCGAAACAAGAAGTGTTGCTTAACACTGCACCGAGGTCCACACATGATGACTTGGAGGTCCGAAAGATTGAGAAGCCTGGTCAATGCCTTAATACCGACTTGATGTAGTATGGGATACATACTCCCGAACAGTGCACAGGATCACAGAACGGGAGGGCGACTTGGTACGGAAGGCTGAAGAGTGCATGATGGTGTGGAGGTTGTCGGGACGACAACGAAATAAGGTGGGGGAGGATGTAACGACCGGAGATCTAGGCGCTCCACACGACGGGGGGCGGCCTGAACGATGGCAAACGCAACCCCTCACCCGATGACCGTTTGGAGGCCCGACACGAAACAAAACGAAGTGGGCGCACGTAACCGGTTGAACGGCACCCCGAACGGGTGGGCGGACAAGCGAACGAGCGACACGAAGTATGGGCGCACATGTTCGAACGGAGGGACGAACGAAGGGGCGACTTGACGAAAGGTGGACCCAAGTGTGGGCGCATGAGAAGCGTAAACGTTTCATGCGTGGGCGGCTTCGTGCACGAAGGCCGACCCGCGATGAAACGATACCCACACACACGATGGTTTAACGAAGAGTCACGTCGGCCAAGGCGCAAACTAAATGAATTAACCGATATGTGGAGGTCGGCTTGTGGGCCGACGCCCCTCATATGAAGGCGGTGGATTCATATATAAGGGAGAGCCTAGCGGAGGCAAAAGGCATCCAAGTGAAGTCGATCACTCACACAAACAAGTCTTCGAACCTAAGGGTCCTTCGCAAAGGAAGAGTGCGAAATGTGAAGGAGTCGATCCACCGAAGTGGAGAAGAGGTCGGGGAAGGGCGCAGTGCGACTGTGACCGTGGGTGAACGCAGAACCGAGAGAAAGGTTCGCTCCTTGAACATAACGGTGGGACGGTTGTAAGAACGAACACCGGCAGATATATAGTTCGGCGAAAGTGTCGCAGGCCGCGGGTCTCATAACAAGCACAGGTTCGGACTTGGCCGCGGGCCAACAGCAGGGCGCCGAGACGCACGACGACATACGACGGTCATCAAATCTGTAAGCGCCGAGTAAAGGCCGCACGACAGTGCGAGTGCCGACAGTGGGCTAAAACGCCCGGGTGAACAGTGCGACGGTTGTAATAAGTCGTGAGGCTTGGAAAGCTCACGCACATTGTAAAACCATACTTGCGAAGTTATAAAGGTTTTCAGAGCGCCGGTCTTCTTAAAGCCGGGCCTCCTTTAAACATCATATTCTTGTATTATCGTGTGATGGTTGTTTATTGTTTCGGTTATACTGTTTATGAAGGTTAAACAATTAAGAACATAATTGTGGAATATAAACACAGAGATAACGATAAGAAATAATAAACACAACACGGTTAATTATAAATTGGTGTTGGAAGTTTGGAAAGAGGCGTAGTCCGCTTTGCCCGAAACCCGGCAAAGGCGGTGCCGCACGGCCAACGCAAAGAAAAAAGTAGCGTGGGCGTGACACCCGGTATCTCGCGCTAGCAGCGTATCCCACGCTAGCTCACTTCAGCAGTAACGGTATCTACCTCGATTCTCTGATACTGGTTAATATGCATGAATTGACTAATTGGAAAGCCGCGCCACGCATATATAGTGCCTTTCTCTTTACCCTGTGCCCACCTAATCTCGGAAGGCTTCAAATGGTAGAAATACTGGTAGCCCTCGACTTCAACAACAGACGGAGTACTTCAAGGCGCCAATTCTTCTATTTGGGAGGTTAATTTTGTCCCTTCCTGCAATTCCTGCAATTCCATAGGAAAGAAGGCTCCGGTACAGATGGCTGGCGAAGGTTTTCTTAACCTCCAGACCGCGATGGTCTATAAATATGCAGAGGTGGAGGAAGCACATGTGTGATTTTGAGTCATTAATAAGCCTGGATACGCAGATAAGATGGAGGGGTAGACTGAGTGACGGAAA
The DNA here is from genome assembly GCA_000404065.3 of Pinus taeda. Lineage (NCBI taxonomy): Eukaryota > Viridiplantae > Streptophyta > Pinopsida > Pinales > Pinaceae > Pinus > Pinus taeda. The sequence goes on along the minus strand of APFE030783910.1, from coordinate 10,457 downwards.
GGGGCACAAGAAACCCTGGAATTTCAAATTCATCTGGCCCGTGAACTGCATAAATTTTTTTATATTAATTAAGAAGTGAGTTTGAAAGTAGTTATTTTTAAAAACAAAACATATTGGGTTTAAAAACATAATAACTTATTATTCTAGTTTTATAATATAAAATATATATTAATAGTATCTAATTAAAGACGTTGCTATTTATTATTATATTATTTTTATTTTTTATTTTTATTTTTTTATATTGCTTTTTTTTATAGAATTCATTTCTAATCAATCAGGAACTGGTTTAACTTACATTTATTTAAATGTTTTAGAGAATTGGCAATCACATAAATAATATTTTGGACAAATTATTATTTATGTGATTTCGCCGAAAATTCTCTAAACAATGTTATGGATCACAGAAGTCTAAATTCCTTAATTTATTTAAATTATTTATGATAGGTAATTTAAATATTTTTTTCTTATAAAAATTTCATTTCCATCAGATTTACAAAAAAAAATAGGAACAAGGCATGGATTTAACTTAACATCTATTCCAACAATTTATGATAGGTAACTTAAATACTTATAATACTTACACATGAAATTAAAACCATAGGAACAAGGCATTGGTTTAACTTAACATCTATTTCAACAATTTATGATAGGTAACTTAAATACTTATAATACTTACACATGAAATCAAGGTTTTAATTTTTTTTTTACATGTTTCAAAATTTTCCATCAATCAAATATCCATAGAAAGTAAAGAAATGTTTGTCAAATTTCACACTTGGACACAGGTATCTGTGTTCCTTGGATCTCCCTTTCAAGGTAGAACTTTGTATATGTGTTCCTTGGATCTACCTTCCATGGTAAAACTTTGCCTCTGCCTCTGAGTGTGCTAATGTCTTATTTATTATTGGTTATAAATGCTAACCAAATTCCATCTCTTATTATTAATCTTTGCCTTGAACAAAATATTACAATTTGGTGTTTATCATTGTCCTGCTTTTTATTACCAGCATAGATCTATCTTAAATAAGGATCTAACATGATTTGAGAGGGGTCTAATTTCTTCATGTGCATTTTTTTTTATGAGCTGACACTATTAAATGTTTTGTATAGTTATTTTTTTTAGATATTTTTTTTTTTTGGCCCACACCAGCAAAATTTCAATGTTTTGGATTCATTATCCTCCTAGTTTCTGCCTTTATTATTTATCCAATTGACTTTGAATTCAAATAGAGTTTTAACCCTCCAGATAAGGTTCCTCTTCGCTCTCATAGATTGGATCATGCAATCAAGATGCACATCCGAGTCCATGTCTAGAAATCCTCTCCAAGTGTCTTTGCCACCACAACTAATTTTGTACTTCATGATCAAAGGCATGCAATGGGATGCCAGGTTCTTATAACTGATCTTGAAGACTTCAAATGTACTTCACCCCTTATCCAAGGTGCCAAAGACAAAGGTGTTGCAGTAGATACCTGTAGCTTCTTTATAGTGGATAACTTTTCGAAAGAAGACAATTATGATTTTCTTAATAAGGTCCTCTTGCTTTAGATTTTTCCTTCAAAAGTGATGCTATCTTTGACTTCAATGGTATCTTTAGGTCTACAAGCTTCTAGGGAGATCATTCCTTCTTAAGTGATCTAATATCTTTGCCAAGATTTCTTGCCAATGTGACTTTTAACTAAATCTTTGTTCTGGAATAAGACATTTTTATGGACTCGAAGCTTCCCTTTATATAGATAGGAGAGAGTTCCCACTGCCAGGTGTAATTAATTATCCTTATACTATAATTTGAAAGCCTAGATTTGAGCTAAACCTCGAGTCTTCTTCAACACATAAATCTTAAGACTTCAATAATTCGAATTCTACAAAAAAGTTGTCCGTCTAGAGATGATGCTTTATTAGCATGACATCGAATCTTGTTTTCTCAACAATTCAAAATGAAAATGACATATTAATAGAGAATTCAACTTCTCAAGATTACTGACAACAATTCGATCTAGTAGAAAACTCTATCCTTCTGTTTGAGTAGATTGGCCTCAATAGGAACAAAATCGATCCTCAATAGGCTAATTCATTTTTGCTAACTAGCAATGGAGTTCTGCTTAAGAATGTAAGCAATTCAACACCCTTGGAAAAAATGAACTTGGACCCTTGCCTATGAAAATTCCTATATCTAACAATCTCAGGAATCCTACTGCAACTAGCTTGATCTACTTCACCTAGATTGTATATTACATTAAAAACTTATTTCAGATTTCTTCTTAAAACATTGAAGTAAATTACTAAAGCAACCTACACAAAATTAAATATGATTCTGAAACATAGAAACTGAGCAAGGAAATACAAACACACCGGACACCGTTTTTTTGGACAAATGTCCTCGAAGAAACCCAATGTGGGAAAACCAGTGCAGCAACTCTGATGGTTTATTATTATTAAGTGGTAGAAAATTTTGAATACATATCTGGATCCTTCACAGGGTTATTCAGTTACAGAGAGAAATACCAGCAGAAAGAATTGTGAGGTTATCTCACACTATCACTAGAAATCCTGGCTGATTCAGCCCCAAACTGATTGCCTCCCCGACTTTTATGGTTGCCTCTACATAATGTCTACATCAGGCCAACGTCAAGCTCATTGGGGATTACGTCACTCCTCTAGCTGGTCAATTTGGTGCCCAGGAGATTCAATTTCTACCTCCCAGTCTCACACCCCGATTGCCTGCTTCTGAAACTCGAATTCCCTCAGCAAATTTCAGACTCCTCACTGGATTCTGTGCTACCTCTACGTGGCTCTACATCAGCCCCTCTAGGGCAGTGCTGCCATTGTTGGATTACTCTCTGCTTCTCTCTATTGATGATTCTCCGACTAAGAAAATCTCTCTCTAAAAGTTATCCCTGCCCCTCTGCTGCAAGAAATCTCCTCAATCGAGTTTTCCTCCTGAGAACTTCTCACTTCAGAAAATTGATTTCTTTATCTCTCTTGGTGTATTTTCCAAATGACCCTCAAGCCCCTTCTTATATCTTCCTATTGGACAACCAATGGCCTAGATTAAATCTTAATCAAAGGCTCAGATCATTTTGGCTTGATCTGTATCTTTTTCTAGAAGTTTCACTCATGATTAGATTAATACCCATTAATATTCTATTTTTCCTAAGTTTAGACTTAAGAACCCCATTAAAAATATTAATTATTTTAATAAAATCACTTATGGGTGGAATTTACCAAAATTCTTTCTGGGTTCTTTGGAATATATGTGCTCATGCCTCCCTACAAAATTTGAGGGTTAGAGCACATCCGATGCTACACCAAATAAACACTCCCTCTTAGTGAGGAATGTGCTCTAGAAATACACTACTACTGCATACTGCTCTCACTCTGAAGCATCATCCTCTGCACCGCTAATGCGTGACATGTTGTCCATCAACTACTACGTTGTTGCTGCTATTGTACTGTTGCCTTTGGCATTGCCACTGCCAATGCTACATTTGTACCACAACTCCCTCTCAAATGTTGCATCTGCTATGGTGCTAGCACCGCCACTGCTAACATTACATCTGTACTGCAACTTAGTTGTGAGAAGCAACTGAAAACACCCAAGACTAGATAACTATCTTGGGGATACAGCTCGATGCTAAAAGCCTGACTGCTGCTAGTCCCACGCTGTCTTTTGAAGCCACTGCGCTGTTGAAGCTCTGTACTGTGCCTCCATGCACTGTTGCCTCTTTGCTCTGCACTGCTCGTTTTGGTGCTGCTAACTACTGGATCTATTGCTCCACCAGTCCACGGTAACAACTGAAAACTCCTCCATTTTGCTACTACTGATCATGGGCTTTCGTAGCAAGGTGATGATCCAAGAGGTGGACTCCTCAAGGATCCTACCCATCTATAACTCTATCGAACTATAGTTCTATATCAACGCACCTCCCTCTTGGAGGCATCTTCGTTGTCATGGCGAACTCCTCTTGTCGTTTAATCTTTGCGGCTTCAACCTTAGGATATTGCTTCTCATCCTTGTCCTTTTTCTTCAAAGGACACTGGGATGCATAGTGGCCCATCTCACCGCATCTGAAACACTTCACCTTGGAGACATCCTTCTTTCGTCTCTGTTGCCCCTGCTGTCCCTTTAATGCAAGGGTTGCGTTATCCTCCTCCTCTACTTTGGGCTTTGACCCACTGCTGCTATTACTTCTGCCAAGTTTGACCTTGGCCAGGTCTCTCCTTAGCTCTTCTTATTTCATAGCTACCCACATATCATCCCAATTTGGCAATGCTACTCTGCCCAGGATACTCTGGACAAAGACTTGCCATTCATCTGAGACGAAATTTAGAGCTTGTCTCACTAACTCTGAATCCTGAGGTGTGTGCCCCATAACCGAAAACTCATCATGAGTCTCCTTCAGCTTCATGAGGAATGGATCCACACATTCTCCCTTCTGCATCTGTGCATATTTCAACTTATGTTCTAAGTACATCTTCCGTTGCTCGGAAGATCCCTGATACAATGTGGCCAAGGCATCCCACACGTCCTTAGCAGTTCCTCTGCTAGCAACTTTACATACGACATAATCCTTGACTCCATCCAGGATCATCCTCTTCGCCTTCGCCATCTCAACTCTGTACTTCTTCAACCGATCTGCATCCGTAGGGACAACTACCACACTATCAACATATGTCTTGAGGGCATGCTCATCTAGAAGGAAAGACATTCTAGGCTTCCAAATGACGTAGTTGGAAGCTCTGTCCAACTTGTCTTGATCCCTCAGGTCACTGGCTGCCATATCCTCCGAAAATTGTCGAACAACTCCCTCTTTCTCCCTACTACATAGCTTCTAGGCTAACTTACACACTCCCTGATGGAGCTAGTAAGTCTGCTACTCCTTAGCTACTCAACGAATGAGAAATAATGATTTTGTTAAATTTTAGGTAACAATGGTATGTTCTATATGCTTTAGAGCAATTTTACTTCATTTTCTTTATTAGCCCAATATCAGTATCCAGCTTAGCAATCACATCAACATGATGATAGTAAAATGCAAATAGAAAATAAACATAAATAGTAGAAAACAAGGCAAGACAAGAGGACACAAGATGTGGCACCAGGCAGGGACAAACCCCAATGTGGGGAACCCTTGATCAATTCTTATATTCTTCAATATTTTAGTAGAGAGAGAGATAGTACAATTGACAAATTCGATAATTTATGACAACAACAAAAAGCCCTATCTAGAAAAGTCAAGGCTAGTCAACAGGAAAGATTCCTTCCTCAATTCATCTCGGTCAAACCCAGTTAACTTCGACCTCCAACAGCTAGTCTAATTAGCCCAAAACAGTCTGAGAAAAGCCCATTCAAAATTGGTCAACAAAATTCAACTCTATGGCCAGCCCTTGGATAGTCAACGCTAGTCAAAGGAGAGGTCATATCACCTCAATTTTAGTGCCGAGATCTATGTCCTGCTAGGACAAAGATACCTCACTCAAACCGAAGTCAAAACAGGTCAACGCAGTCAAACAACCTCCCTACATCTCGGTCAACATTGGTCAATGCAGTCAACATAAATCTGTCCTCCTTTCCTTCGCACATGTGAGAGAGAAGAATGCCCAGAAATGCATACCCAATCACAAAAGGAGAGAGAGAGATGTGAGATGAGATGATGGTTAAAATGACTTAAGTTCTCCTCCTTTTATATGCAACATGGAGGATGAGTTGGGGGTTTGAATCCATATTTTGCTCGCTGGTCAACCTTGACAATTTGTCCATAATATAAATAAATTCATATCTTCATTTGTACATGTCAGAATCAGATGATTTTTAGATCAATCCTACAACTCGGAGAGAGGAATCCAAGAAAAATATCAGATGTCATAAATAAGATGACCCATGTGGAGTTTGGTCCTAGTTGCCAATAATATTCCCTCTCAACTAGAGAGAACTTCATCTGCTAATCCATCTGCCAATTTGTACTATCTCTACCATCAATGCACTGCTCTGCTCTACTGAACTATGAAGAAGAAGAACTGGTCGAGAATGTATCAAACCATTCTCTACTGACCCAAAGTCAGTCCCAGATAAAAGAGAGTGTCTCATACCACTCTTGCAAACCCGAAGTCAGTTCCAATCAAAAGAGTGTCTCATACCACTCTTACTGACCTGAAGTTAGTTCCAATTGATCCCATATCAATATCGGTCATCCTAGCATAGGGAGCATGGTAGTACATGATGCATCCATTGGTAGTACTATGGTCCCTATCCTCATTTCCCCACTCATTGGCTAGATGAGAGGTACTTCCCATGAGTCCCAAATTGCATGGGTAGGATGTCTTAGCAGGAGAGGGATGAACCAATCATCCTGCCTACATGTTTCCACAAGGTATCATAGGGGAAGGCTGAACCATTCGCCCTGTATATAGAAAACCACTAGGGGAAGGCTGAATCACTCACCCTATGGTTGCTTATCACTCCAAGTACCCTAAGCCCCCCAGAGCTCCCAGAGCTCAATGTCCATATAATACAGGACACTCATAAGAGAGCCTCTCCATGACTCCAAGTTGTTCTTGGAAGGCTAGGAACTTGACCTTCCCTAGGGGCTTTGTTAGAATATTGACGACCTGCTCATCAGTCCCAATGTGATGGAGCCTTATTGCTCCTCATTATACCATATCCCAGATAAATATGCTTGGAGTGATCATGAAATACATGATTCTCTGATAACCGTATCCCACTCTAGTTATCACAAAGGATCATGGTGGTATCCAGCACATGTCTAAATAGCTCACTGAAGAGCTTCCTCAACCAGATAGCTTCACAGGAGGCCATACTAGTAGCTATGTATTTGGCTCAGTGGTGCTCAAGACAACCAATTTATGCTTCCTACTCATCCAGGATATCGAAGCAAAACCCAAAGAAAAACAACATCCAGAAGTGCTCTTGTGATCCACCACACTGCCAGCCCAATCAACATCAAAATAACCATGCAGCCTCACATCTCCAGTAGTGTATCTCAGTCCATGAGTGATTATGCCTCGTAGATATCTCAGAAGATTCTTGGCACCAATCCAATATATATGATGAGGCTCAACCATATATTGGCTCAGCGTGTTAATTGCAAAACATATGTCCAGATGGGAGTTCACCAAGAACATCAGTGCTCCTATGAGTTGACGATACTCAGAGGCATTTCCCAATTCAGGTCTGAAAGCACTACCACATAACTTATTAAAGTTAAGTTCCATAAGGGTAATCACAGGCTTGCATTCAACCATCCCAAATCATTCCAATATCTTCACAACATATTTTCCTTGAGATAGGAAAATTTCTCCTGGCTTTTGCTAGACCTCCAACCCTAGGAGGTAGTGCATCAGTGCTAGGTCCTTCATCTCAAATTTAGAAGCCAACTCCCTCTTACATTTGTGAATGAGAAGGTTTGCACCTGTCAGAAAGAGGTCGTCCACATAAAGTACTAGTATGAGAGGTTTATTATTTTCAACCTTAAAGTAAAGGTTTAGATTGGCTTCACTTCTAGTGAATCTCATCTTCATCAGATAACTAATAATCCTCTCATACCAAGCTCGGGGTGCTTGCTTCAAACCATAGAGAGCTTTCTTCAACCTGCATACCAGAGATTCCAAGTCATGAACCTCAAACCCCTCGGGTTGTTCCACATAGACTTCCTTTTTTATTGAACCATGCAAGAAAGTGGTCTTCACATCCATCTGATGTAGGTTCCATCCTTGTGAGGTAGCAAAGGCTATGGTCTAGCAGATGGTGGTGTATTGGGAAATAGGTGCAAATATTTTATCATAATCTAATCCTTCCTTTTGAGAGAAACCTTGAGCAACAAAGCAAGCCTTGATTTTTATGCACTTCCATCAACTCCATGCCTGATTTTGTAGAGCCACTTAGAGGTGACAACTGATTTGTCCTGGGGTCTAGGGACCACATCCCAAACATCTTTCTTCATAATTGACTCATATTCTTCATTCATAGCATCCTTCCATACTTGTTGCTTCACGAATTTGTCAAATGATGAAGGCTCATTTTGAATGATGGTGCTCATGACAGCCAAGTATCCTTGATCCCTGTTCGGCTTCTTGCTTTCACCGAAAGTCCCTCTTGGTGCAATATGTCTCTTGGCATCTTCAAGAGTCTCCCTAAGCCATGAGGGTCTCCTCTTGGAGGAGGAGGGGCTCTTGAAGAGGAGGATCAATAGGATCCATAGGTTCATCATTATCCAACATTGTTTCATCTTCTTTTACACCCTGCTTTCCGGTGTTAACTTCTTTGCTCTTCCTTGGGATAGGAAGGTTTTTGATCTTTCTGAGGGCTATATCTTCGTCGAAGGTGACATCATGACTTATCTCAACTTCCCTTTGACCAGCCACATAAATTCTATAACCATTAGAATTTTCACTATAGACCACAAAGATTCCTTGCTTCCCATATGCAGCCAATTTGCTTCTTTTCTCTTTCGGCACATGAAAATATATGGGACTTCCAAAAATTCTAAAATAAGAGACATCAAGTTTCTTGCCAATGAACATTTCTTCGGGAGTCTTGGAGTCCAATGCTTAATGAGGGCATTAGTTTTGAACATACACGACAGTATTTGCAGCTTCAACCCATAGTAACTTCAGAAGCCCTTGATCATGAAGCATGGCACGAACAACTTCTACAATAGTGTGATTCTTCCTTTCAGCCACACCATTTTTCTCGGGGGTGTATAGCGTTGTAGTCTCCTTTTTAATGCCAAATTCTCTGCAATAATCATGCACTACAACAAAACCATGTGATTAGCGTCTGTTTTTTCTTCCTTTTTTGCATCTAGAGCCCATTTTTGGTGCTATTTGTGTCCATTTATCAAATATGGTGCAAAACTTGATGCAAAGTTTGCACTGAGTTTTTCACCAAGTCTTACACCAAGTTTAGCACTAGGTATTGTAATAGGTTTTGCACCAGGTTTTACACCAGGTTTTACGCCAAGTTTTGTGCCATCCTTTGTACCATGTTTTGCATCAATTTTGGCACCTAATTTTGTTTCACCAACTTCTGTATCCTTTATTGCATTGACTTTTTGCTCCTACACTTGCATCAACTGTTGCATCCTCTTTTTCATCATTTTTTTAATCCATTTTTACATCTTTTTTTACATATTTTTTACATCCCCTTTGCATCAAGATTTGCATCAGGTTTTGTGTCTCGTGTTGCATCTACTTTTGCATTGAATTTTGTTGCGTCAACTTTTTCATCCACTGTTGCACCCATGTTTACGTTCACTTTTGCATCCCTTTTTGCATCTTATTTTTCATCTTCATTTGCTTCTTTTTTTGCATCTATCATTACATCCACTTTTGTTGTGACACTATTTGTACCATGTTTTGTACTTACTGTTGTACCCACGTTTGCTTCCAATTTTGCATCCATATTCGCATCCACTTTTGCATCAAAATATTGCATCTATTTTTGCATCCACTTTTGTGTTGGATTTTGCATCTACTTCCATTTCATCCATATTTTTTTATCCAATTTTGTTTCTGTTGTTGCACCCATGTTTGCATCCACTTTTGCATCCCTTATTGCATCTTGTCTTGCATACAAGTTTGCATCTTTTTTTGTATTTTTTATTACATCCACTTTTGTTGTGCCACAATTTGTACCATATCTTGTGTCTGTCATTGAAACCCACATTTTCTTCCAATTTTGCATCCACATTTTCATCCTCTTTTGTGTCCAAGTTTGCATTTTTTTAATTTTTTTTTATGTTTTTTGCATCCCATTTTGCATCTACTTTTACATCCACTTCTGATGGGTCAAATTTTGCATCTAATTTTGTGTGCACTATTGCACCCATGTTTGGTCCATGTTTACATCCATTTTTGAATCCAAGTTTGCCTCCTTTTTGCATCCAAGTTTGTGTCTTTTTTTTGTTCATTGTTGTATCCACATTTGTTTCACAACAATTCATGCTAAGTTTTATGCCTACTATTACACCGATGTTTTCTTCCAATTTTTAATCCATGTTTGCATCCTATTTTGTGTCCAAGTTTGCATCAACTATTGCATCTACTTTTTCATCAACTTTTGTGTCAAATTTTTTGTCTTGTTTTGCATCTACTTATGTTGTGTCCACTCTTCATCCAATTTTACGTCTATTGTTGCCCCCATTTTTTTCACTTTTGCATCCATTTTCCAACACTCATATATTTTTTGCATTGATGATATTTCTTATGACATTAACAATTATGAACAACTGATGACAATGTCAATAATTATGACGATGATGATAATAAAGATGATGATGATGACATGAATTGTGATTATTATGATAATCAAAATGATGATGAAGACGATGGGGGTTACAATGAAAATGATGATGGTGATGCTAATGACCTTGGACAATCTTCCCAATTTTTAAATGTTGTCATGGTCATAATCATAATCATTATCTTTGGAGTCATCT
>APFE030783906.1:8411-46978 GCA_000404065.3 Pinus taeda | reverse complement strand
AACTGCAGAAAAAACATAAATACAAAACGCAGAAGAAAAGCCAAGACAAGAGGACACAAGATATGGCGCGAGCCAGGGACAAACCCCACAATGTGTGGGGAAACCCTTTGATCAAATCTTCTTTTATCTTCAAAGTTCAACAGAGAAAGAGAGAGAGAGTACATTTACAGCAAAAGTCAATACTTTGACTTATCTAGATCTAGCATAGATCATTTCATATCATGATGAGATCAGTTGAAGACATTCTGCTTCAACTGATTCTCAAGGTGACTCCTTCACCTATCATCGTTCTGCATCTCGTCCATGTCCATGATCTTATCCTGCTGTACTTTTATGTCCATGATCTCATTCATCATCATGCTACCCCTTAAGTCCATGATCATCATGCTACCCTTGCTAATGTGCATGTCATCATGCTGCCTGTGCATCATTCATTATCATGCTGCCTGTGCACCATTCATTAACATGTTGCCTATGCATCATTCTTTAACATGCTGCCTGTGCATCATTCATTAAGCAACCACATTTAGGCTCCTCTTTACAGTGGATACTTCTGTCCAGCAAACTGAGATCTTGAACATGCCCAACAGAGTCCACGCTGTCAGCTACAGGTATGTGACTTTAACCCTGAGATACCTCCTTTTGCTGAGGCATAAGTCCACTCTTCTTTCTGTGTCTTAAGTCTTTATATGCTGCTGATTAGGGCCTCTTCTTCTGCGGTTAATAGAGCTGCGTATAATGCTCTTTCATGACAGCAAATATGACTGCAAATGGTGGCTACCAATTAGGTCTCTTGATGCTGCAGTTAAGGTCTCTTCTAGACCTGCGGTTAGGGTCTTTAAGGGCTTCCTTTGACTGCATTAAAACCTTTCCTAGCTACGTTATAGAAGCTTCCTGGACAGCGTAGAAATGCCTCTTTCCTAGCTGCATTATAGAAGCTTCCTGGACAACGTAGAAATGCCTCCCTTAACTGTGTTTAGGGCTGCTCCATTGACAGTGTATTAGGGCTTCTTGGACAGCGTAGATTAGCTGTGTTTAGGCCCTAGGGTATGCTAAGATTTTCCTTAACTGCAGCTGTGGATAGACCCTTCTTCTTTCTGCTCCATGACTGTTTCTAGGGCTTCTGCATTTCAGGGCATCATTTGTATATAGGCCAGCGTATCCTCTATGTGACTCTCCTTCACCAAAAACCCAAGACGTGGAGAGGAGGAGAACACATGAAGAGGATGTGTGTTACAAATGATTTCAAGTCCTATATATTTATACTAAAACGTAGATGATGAATAGACACGACTATTGGCTCTGACCTACTCAAGTTGTTGGCGGCTAGAAAAATTTCCATAATCAAATTAATTCAATCTCATAAATACTTATCGCAACCGGATGATCTTTAGATCAATCCTACACCTACGCAATGAGAGGGATGCCAATAAAAATATCAGCTGTCATAAATAAGCTGACCCACATGAAGTGTGGCCCTAGTTGCCAATTTTAAAATCTCTCTACTTTGATAACTACTTGTGATATTCTTTTACTTCAACATGTGGTTCTTATTATTGTTAGCTTCTTCTTTTGTTGTTATTATAGTGTTGTGATCATCAAATAGCTACCAAACACATGAAGATCAATAAAACAAAGTGGACACAAAATATAGGCTGCTAGTCAGGGCCAAAACCTCTCCTAGAGAGGAAAACCCACAAGAAATTCTTCTCTTCTTATAAAATATTCAAATGATGAATCCCAAGACCTTTAGACCCAAGACTGAGACCCTTCCAAGACCAAGTCAACGCCTTTCTTGATCAGCCTTCCTTAAACAGCTTCCAGCAACAAATTTTGACCCTCCAGCAACTGCGGCAACTTAGACCCTCCAACAACAGCTGCAACTTCAGCTTCCAGCAACAAATTTCGACCCTCCAGCAACTGCGGCAACTTAGACCCTCCAACAACAGCTGCAACTTCAACCCCCAGCAACTTCTGCAACTTTAACCCCCAGCAACTTCGCACGTGTGGGTGATTGGGCTTCTTTTAGGCTTCCTCCTTCCTTCGTTTGAATTGCTTCTTCCTTCTAGACAAATAGACTTTAAAGCTTGTTTCTTTTTATTAGATTTTCGACCCTTCTTGGAGATCTGAAATTTCGTCCATGTAGCTGCAACAAAACCCCAATCTTCTTTGCACGTGTGATAGAGAGAGCGACCAGAAAATTAAAAAAATAAAAACAGTTTTCTTACGATTTAGCCCTTCGCTTGCTTTTCTTTCTCCTTCACTTGTTCTTCCTTTCTTTGTTTTATCTTGCTTGGATGGACGATCTCCTTCAAATGAGGTTGACTACTTCTTATATATAGCCTTCTAAGGAGGACGGGTTACCCTTTATGAGGCTGACTTCTTCTCTGCAGGCCAACTTGGTCTTGGAGGGACATTTTGACACATTTTGTTTCAACATAAATTCTTTTGACTTGATACAAGATGCCCAATAGGGTCTATTACATATGGCAACGACTCTTTGACTTTATACAATGATGACAAACCCTAGAAGCACACAATGGGTGTTTTGACTTAAAAACAAATTGAGTTTGAGCATGAAACCCATGCTTTTTAAAATGACAATAATAATTGTCTTTCTTTTTTACATTAAATATATAAAATCAATAGTACATAGAATATTGTGAAGACTGAACCTAGTTACAAATTTAAACACTCCCTCTTAACTAGGGAGGTATTCATAATACATAGATGGTACATGGACATTCTCATACTGAAGAATTCTCAAAAGAAGAGTCAGATTGGTAAGCAAACTTATAAGCTATCTTCTCAACTTATATTAGTGCATCTCATCATGTCAACGAGCACTGTCATATAGCAAGCCCTTGTCTAACAGCTCTCTCTCTCTCCACTAGATTAGAGCATAATGTTGAGGAGACAATGATTTATAGACACCTTCATCATTGTCTCTCAAGGCACATACCCCATATAGATGTTCACAAGGTATGCCCTTTTAGGACCATTCCCCTCTTGGACTTATACATCCTCAAGGAATTTCCTCTTTGGCTACTCTTGCCTATTGGATCCCCTACCTCATCCTCAAAGAGTATCGGTATTGACCTTAGATGCTTACCCAATCCTCCATTCTTTTTTCATGATCTGAAATTGTCTCTCTCTCCCTCTCAACTAGGGAGGATCTACTCATTCCTTTACATGAAAGGAATATACCCACACCCCCTCTTAACTAGGGACTTCTTTTCAATAACAGCTATCTATTCTTTCGTGGAGATCATGGTACTATCCGCTGCTTGTAGGGCTCCTCCTTTTTGCATCATCATGTCTTGAATAAACTTCAACTTCTTTATCATGGAGCTATCTTTTTCCATATTTTCTTTGTAGGGCTTTGACCATCTTCTACATCACTTTACCTTTTTCTTTCTTGTTTTCAACGAAACATAGAGTTGAACCAAGTAATGTTCGTCATGTTTATTCTTCTTTTCATCGGAAAAATAACCTTCTTTATTATCATTTAGCTGTCCTACATACTGCTACCTCTTCCAAGTCATGTTCCTTTCAAAATTATCCATCCAATTTTTTGTGTACTAGTTGTAGGTGAATTTCTACAACCTTTTGCAAGTAGCCTTGTTCCAATTTAACCAAACGCTTGCTTTTCAGAAATCAAAAGTGAACATCAAACCAAAATTACCTCTTTATGATGGCCCTTTGTCATAACATTTGCTTTTGCAACATCAACATCCTCTTGCATACTTTACGAATCCATCTCCAAGACATCTATTTACCAAGGTTCTCCTTCTTCACTATACTTATCAGAGTCTTCATAGCTTCTTCATGGAGATGTCATAGCTAATCCTTCTAATTGTTATCAGATGTTAATTAATCATCTCTTCTAAGTGGCTATATATTTACGAATTCTCCTTTCAACTTCTTCCTATACTGTTTCCTCGGGATTTCTATACATAGCTTATTTTTGCATAGGACCAATTGTTGCCAACCACCTCATATTCTTTATAAGGTCATATATTGTTGATTCTATCATGTCATCATGTAGAAGAGTTCAAGGCATATTGTATTTATGCCTTCATGTATCATTTAGAAAGAAGAGTTCCTTCTTCTACAATCATGCTCACGAGATAGAGCATTCTACCCATTCTATCTGTGATTAAGTGATGACATGACTTTTATCTATCTATTAAGAGTCACCAAATATATGCATACCCTTTTCTTCATGTGATCATCTAGATTTCCTTTAGCAGCTTCCTTTCCCTTGCTTGAATATGGAAAAATACTTCAACTAAATTGTCATGTTGCACTGTTTTGTCATCATACCTTCAGCCTTCCAAATTGTGGATCTCACACTAGGTGGAATGTAGACTATCTATGTAACACTTGCTTCTTCCAAGTAGAGATGAACCTTTTTAACAAAGATTCTGATGGAGGATCTTGATGATCGTTATTTTGCAAATGCTTCTTTCTAATGATGATGAGGTGTGATGATCTCTTATCTTCCTATCTTGCTACATGACTTGTTTCAACCATGCAAATTGTTATTTTTTCTATCATTTTATGCTTCTAATATGATGCCATCTCAATCATTGCTATAATGCATCTTATCATAACTGTACTGCTTCCTACCATGAATGAAAACGAACTTAATATGTGAGATACCTTTAGTAGTAGAGGTCTTTAACTTCTTCCTTCCTTGCTTCTCTTTCGGTTCTTCTACTTCTTCGGTCACGTGGGTTTCACTTCTTTCTTTCCTTTTCTTGTTTCCCTTCTTGAGTTTAGGACAATTCCTCTTGTAGTAGTGCCCATATTCATTACATTCATAACACTGAATCTTAGACATGTCAACTTTCTTTTGAAATCTCTTTCAAGGCTCAAACTTCCCAAACTTTCCTTTCTTCCTGGTCATAGCTCAAATGCTTGTGTTTGCTCATTTGATCCAACGTCATTCTTTGCTTTTAATCTAGTTTATTCCATCTTGCATAGTGCCCATGGATCACTGAATGGTGTAGCTTCCTTCTTTCCATAAACACTTGATACAAAGTTGCCCCATTCATCTGGTAGAGCATTGAGTAGAAGAGTGGTCATCTCTGGATCTGAGATTTTTTCTCCTAGCTCTTGTAGTTGATCTCTAATTTGAGATACCTTCATGAGTTATGTGTTGGACAAAGTTGTCATTGATGTCAATAAGAGGGTACCTTAGGAGAATTGTTGAAAGCAAACCCTAACCCTAAGAGCTAACCCTAATATCTGATGATTGCATACCCTAGCCTATGCATAAAAGGAACATTAGGTCTATGTTGAATATGCCCTAAGAGAGCAGCCCTATTATGTCTTAGATGAAGAATGTATATGTTAAGCATGAAGATGAATGTATATGTTGAAACCCTAAGCATGAAAAACGTATATTTTCACACTTGGATTAGGGAGTTGGAATTCCTCTTGAAAGCAGGCCTCAACTCTTGAAAAAACAAAGTCATGTCTCACCTTGGGAATTAAAGCATGTCTAAAGTATCATACTCTAAATTCATGTGAAGTATATCAAACAAGTTTGCAAGGAATGCAGTATACATGTAGACTTTAGTAGGCTTTGGGAGATAGAGATATGTTGTCAATAATAGCTATCTTCAATCACAAAATGCAGTCAATAATAATTTGTGCTTGAATCCTCTACTCCCTGACTTGGCTTGAAAAGACGTACGTATGCTTTAAGGACTGCTGGAAATTTGAAATGGTTGAATCTACGACATCAGCTCACACAACAACAGTTGTTGAATTTTTAACTTACAGAGTATGCAATCAAATGAATTTGTATGTCTGCAATTATTGAATTTTTGGACAATAAAAGAAAAATTTTAAATAAAATAAAACAAAATTTAATATATTTATACACAGGTCGGTCTACAGAGGTTTAAGTCGGCCCTCATGTCGACCCAAACTCCAACAGTCATGTCACTTCAAATACACTCAAATCACTATAGATACAAACATGTGCACTTTAGTTAGGAATCAAATTGAGTTCAGAAAAATCAATGAAAACAAGGTGACAAGGAGTAAGGAATAAGGAGGACGAAGACCAATCTCAAGGAGCCTAAGGAGGACGAAATCTACTCAGACCTGAAGACTATAACAGCTTGGACGTATGACATAAAGTCCAAACCCAAGGCACTGTGATATTTCAGACCTGAGGCACTGTGAAGGTCAGACCTATCTGTGGCAAACTTATATTTCGAGCCTGTTGTATAATTCCTCATAATTGTGAACAGATTTCTGAAGCTCGGACTTGTAAAGGACCTGTGACAGAGACTCAACCGCTGAAACTTGGACCTGTAACAAAGGATAAACTTCAGAATTATTTCAACCTGTGGGAAAGTCTCTGTTAACAACGCATTCAGATCTGTGATAAAATGTACCTGTTGGAAGCTAGTGACGTATAGAAAGAACCATTGCAGACCTACTTCAGAAAGGACCTGTTGGTAAGGTTTTTGAGACAATTTCTTGGAGATTTTGAGACTTGTTTGAGGTAGACCTATTGTGCACCTATGAGGCAACAAAGACCTCACTAGGAGCTGACACTATATAGGTTTGGAATAGACTTTTGGTTACTCCTTGATAATCTCTGCAGTAGTCCTTGTAGTAACCCTCTTTGGAACAGATTCTTGAATACTTATTTTCCTTGTATCAGATTTTGAGTGAATTTAGAGCAAACTTGAAAGGCAATTTTGGACAAGATCTTAAGCTGTTGTGAACCAGTCTTTGAAGAATTCTTTGGAGTATTTTGGTGACCAGTTGACGCAGGCTTGCAAGCCTTTGTTCTTGAACCAGACCTAAAGAGTATCTTGAGGACATCTAGTTGGAGCTAGTGTTGTTGAACATAGTTTTAAAAGTTGCCTTGGAGACATTAGTGGAGACCTCATAATGCATTGATGGAACTCCTCATGATATGACCTTGAAAAAAATTGTTTGGGTGACATGAAGAGTTGTGGAGACACCTTCTGAGAATCATAAAGTTGTCATTGATGAAAGAAACATTCTTGAAGATTGATTGAGAGCAGTATTGAAGATTGTCAAGGCTTGTTGCAAAAGGTATTGAGGAAGCCTTGAAGAACCATTCAACCTACGTTGAAGAGCTAAAGCAAATTGATAGGGTTGGTGCCCTAGAGGATAGGTGTCCTTAAAAAGATCAGGTTGGAGACTGTGCTAGAAAAGAGGGTTGGTGCCCTAGAGGATAGGAGTCCTCAAGAAGATAAGGTTGGAGCCTTGTGGAAGATAGGGTTGCCCTAAAGGTTGGAGCCTTGTGGAAGATAGGGTTGCCCTAAAGGTTGGAGCCTTGTGAAGTCCAAGTTGGTGCTTGGCAGAGTACAAGTTGGAGCCTGGTGGATTGAAAGATTGGTGTCTTCATCTAGGGTTGGAGCCCTAAACATTATTGTACTTGATTTATTGTAAAGAAGGGGATTGGAGTCCTCATTATTTCTTATTAATAAAATTATTTATTCTATATTGTTCATTTTGTGTTTTGTTTACAAGTGATCTAACCTGGCTCTAATACCAATTGTTGGAAGAGTCCAACGAACATAATGCAATAGCGATAAAAGCAATCTTGAGTGGCTTACCCAATCCTATAAAAGTCAAAATGGAGAAATGTTCATCAGCGAAAGAGCTTTGGGAGAATCTTCAAGATCTTCATTCAAAATGACTTTTGCTCATAATCTCAAATGATGATAGCCAAGAGCATAAGGATGATCCAAAACCAGAAAATATAGTCGAAAGTAAGGAAAAGGGAAGGCAGTTCGAAAAACCATCTTGATCTAAGATCTAAGGAATTGAACAAAGTTGAAGCAAAAATTTGTCAATATAAAGAAGAAGTTTCCTATCTTAAAACTCAGCTGGAAAAAGCAATGAAACAAGCACAAGTAGCTGAAATACTGATGGAAGGTTTGGCCCTCCTGGAAGGACAAGTTGGTGAAGCAGAAAAGGAAAGGAATGCCATGGCATACCAACTTGAAGAAAAAGATGAAGAAATCTTCCAATTGAAATCAAATGTCACCTCTCTCAAGGCCCAAACATGTGAAGCAACAAAGATGAAGGAAGAAATGGGGACCATCTAGCAAAGAAGGATGAAGAATGCAAGAAGATGAAAGAAGAGATCGATGTCCTAAGAAAAGAAGTTGATCAGCTGAATAGGAATCTGAGTTCACAAACCTTGGATGACATCCTAAGTCATCAAAGATCCCCCCTTGATAAAGTTGGTCTTGGTTATGCAAGTGAGCCCTCTAGCAAAATTAATGCAAACCCTAATGCACCAAATAACAAGGATGTGGAGAAGCATAAAAGTGATGATAACACCCCCAGTTCCAGTAGAAGCAAGGAGAAGAGTCAAGATGACATTGGAAGAAACCCTACTCCAAGAAGATATGCAAATGGTGTCAAGAATGCAAGAGGCAATAAATATGATCAAAGGATATTAAGGAAAAATGACTTTAGAAGTACATCAAGGCAATATCCATCTTGCAAGTACCAAAGTATATTTTTTGGTTATTGTTACTCTTGTACAAATTTTGGGCACATGGAAAAGGATTGTAGGGCATACCACAAGGACAAATACAATGGCCCCCATCAGTCTCCTAGAAGCAACTTTTCTAGAAGGAATCATGCCTATTCATTTATGGAATGCTACAAATGTCATAATATTGGTCATATGGCTCGTAATTGTAATTTGAAATGGGTCCCTAAACAAGCTAAACCATGACAACCAAGCATTGAAAGTAGTTAGACAAGTTTGGTGAAGGAAGCATGTTGAATCAAAAGGAGATCATATGGAATGTGTCCTAAATGCTCAAAACATCAATCCATGTTGTTAATTAGATACCAGCACCATATGCAGATATGATATTCCAAGTTTTGATGATGAGATTCTACTTACTAAGAAGAAGATCATGCATATTGTTAGGGGGAGCTTGTGACATTTGATTATTCTTGATGCAACCCTTGATGAGTCATATATGAACAATCATACCATAAGACACATAGATAGGGGAGCAAAGCTTAGGGTAAGAAAAGCATGATATTTTGTCTCCACCACACATCCATTGTTGAAGATGCCTTCCACTCAAAAGAGTAATCTTTGTTGATTTTTAATGTACCTTGGACAAGTGGTTTCCCATGGGTTAGTCTCTACCTAGGGAAAAGTGTCCAAAATAATTATTTTCCTTAGTATGACTTTATAAAGTGAAAGTGACTTTATAAGTGGTAAAGTCAACGTTAAATTATAAGTGAAAAGTGACTTTAGACATAAAGTACAATGTGGGCACTTTATTTAATGGGTGAGTTAAAAAATAGAAAGTGAGAATTAAATGCGCATTTATTCTTATCCCTTGATCTAAATGAATCTAAGCCATTAGATCTTAGGGTTGCCCAAAAGTCATTTAGGAAAACAAAAAGGGGAAAAGAAAAAAGAGACTGCATTCATTCTTCATGAGCAGATTGGAGAAAGAAGGTTGAGAGCTGGAGAAAAGTTTTGAAGGAGATATTTATTGCAGCAAGCTGAAGGAGTGATTTCTGGGCAAAGCTGGGCATGGAAATCAAGGCATAGAAGACAACAGAAAGTACAGTATGAACAGCATTTAATGTTGTGAGCTGCACACCGTTCAAGAGAAGTTTTTGAAAAAAATACGTATAGTTTGTACAGCTGTACGAAAATCCGTACAATATGTACGGAGTCCATACAATACAATCTGTACAGTCATATCCGTACAGTACATATTTTCAGCTTCAAGTGGGCACGGAAATCGAGGTAAAGTGGGCACGGTTTTCAAGGAGTTTTGGGCTGAGGATATAAGTTGTATTTTGCTGTTTTGTTTTGTCTACAAATTTATTTTTCCTGAACTTGAAAGATAAATAAATTTGAAGAGCTCTCTAACAAGTTTTCCCATAGAAGATTGAAGGGGTTTTACCTGGGTCTAAGTTGACCAAAAATCTAAGGTTATTTTTATGTGTGTCGCTGGTCAGGTTATGTTCATATTTATTTTCAGTCTGTGTTGACAGTCCCATGTGTTTTAGTCTGAAAATTTCATTTTCAGAATTCTATATGTTGAATGTATGTTTATGGAAAAGGGCATATAACTGAATGGGAGTGATAAAATGAAATTAAAACCGGGTTGGGATTGTAGGAAACTTTTTTTTTCGTCAAACTTCAACAATATTTCTTGTCTTGGGTTCCATATGCAAAAAGGAGAGCAAGAGGAGTTTATGCAGGCAAGGGGAGTTGGTTGATCACATGAAGAAATACAAATTAAGACATCTTTCTTGTGCCACATTGCCAAAAAAAGCAAAGCATGATGACAGGGGGAACAACATGACAGGGAGAAGCACGATAGGGGAAGCACTTGATGGAAAAAGGCGTTGTCAGGACACTCCATTTGCCATTGATGACAATGGGGGAGGAAATGTTGAAAGAAGAAGACTATTGCCATCAATGACAAAGGGGGAGATTGTTGGACAAAGTTGTCATTGATGTCAAGAAGAGTGTACCTTAGAAGCATTATTGAAAGCAAACCCTAACCCTAAGAGATAACCCTAATATCTGATGATTGCATACCCTAGCCTATGCATAAAAGGAACCTTAGGTCTATGTTGAATATGCCCTAAGAGAGCAGCCCTATTATGTCTTAGATGAAGAATGTATATGTTAAGCATGAAGATGAATGTATATGTTGAAACCCTAAGCATGAAAAATGTATATGTTCACACTTGGATTAGGGAGTTGGAATTCCTCTTGAAAGCAGGCCTCAACTCTTGAAAAAAAAAAAGTCATGTCTCACCTTGGGAATTAAAGCATGTGTAAGGTATCGTACTATAAATTCATGTGAAGTATATCAAACAAGTTTGCAAGTGATGCAGTATACCTGTAGGCTTTAGTATGCTTTGGGAGACAGAGATATGTTGTCAATAATAGCTATTTTCAATCACAAAATGCAGTCAATAATAATTTGTGCTTGAATCCTCTACTCCCTGACTTCGCTTGAAAACAAGTACATATGCTTTAAGGACTGCTAGAAATTTGAAATGGTTGAATCTAAGACATCGGCTCACACAACAATAGTTGTTGAATTTTTTACTTACAGGATATGCAATCAAATCAATCTGTATGTCTATGATTATTGAATTTTTCGACAATAAAATAAAAAATAAAAATAAAACAAAATTTAATATATTTATACACAGGTCGGTCTACAGAGTTTTAAGTTGACCCTCATCTTGGCTCAAACTCCAACAGTCGTGTCCCTTCAAGTATATTCAAATCACTATGTATACAAACCTGTGCAGTTCAGTTAGGAATCAAATTGAGTTCAGAAAAATCAGTGAAAAGAAAGTGAAGCGGAGTAAGGAATAAGGAGGACAAATACCAATCTCAAGCAACCTAAGGAGGATGAAATCTACTCATACCTGAAGACTATAACAGCTTGGACGTATGACATAAAGTCCAGACCCAAGACACTGTGATATTTCGGACATGAGGCACTGTGATGGTCAGACCTATCTGTGGCAGACTTATATTTCAGCCCTGTTGTATAATTCCTCAAAATTGTGAAGAGATTTCTGAAGCTCAAACTTGTACAAGACCTGTGACAGAGACTCAACCTCTGAAACTTGGACCTGTAACAAAGGATAAACTTCAAAATTATTTCAACCTGTGGGAAAGTCTTTGTTAACAATGCATTCAAATCTGTTCCAAACTGATATAGTGTCAGCACCTAGGGAAGGTTTTTGAGACAATTTCTTGGAGATTTTAAGACTTGTTTGAGGTAGACCTATTGTGCACCTGTGAGGCAACAAAGACCTCACTAGGAGCTGACACTATACCAGGTTGGAACAGATTTTTGGTTACTCCTTGATAACCTCTGCAGCAATCCTTGTAGTAACCCTCCTTGGATCAGATTCTTGAATACTTATTCACTTGCATTGGATCAGGTTTTGAGTGAATTTAGAGCAAACTTGAAAGGAAATTTTGGACAACTTATGCTACTATGAACCAGTCTTTGAAGAATTCTTTGGAGTATTTTGGTAACCAGTTGAAGCAGGCTTGGAAGCCTTTGTTCTTGAAGCAGGCCTAAAGAGTATCTTGAGGACATCTAGTTGGAGCTAGTGTTTTTGAACATTGTTTTAGAAGTTTCCTTGGAGACATTAGTTGAGACCTCATAATTCATTTATGGAAGTCCTCATGATGTGACCCTGAAGAAAATTGTTTGGGTGACATGAAGAGTTGTGGAGACACCTTCTGAGAATCATAAAGTTGTCATGATGAAAGAAGCATTCTCGAAGATTGATTGAGAGCGGTATTGAAGATTGTCAAGGCTTATTGCAAAAGGTATTGAGGAAGCCTTGAAGAACCATTCAACCTACATTGAAGACCTGAAGCAAATTGATAGGGTTGGTGCCCTAGAGGATAGGAGTCCTTAAGAAGATAAGGTTGGAGCCTTGTGGAAGCTAGGGTGGGAGCCCTAGAGGTTGGAGCCTCCTTAACTCCAAGTTGGTGCTTGGTAGAGCACAGGTTGGAGCCTGGTGGATTGAAAGATTGGTGTTTTCATCTAGGGTTGGAGCCCTAAACATTATTGTACTTGATTTATTGTAAAGAAGAGGATTGGAGTCCTCGTTATTTCTAATTAATAAAATTATATATTCTATATTGTTCATTTTGTGTTCTATTTATAAGTGATCTAAACTGGTAAAGTAACAATTGTAAAACAAATATTGATTCACCCCCCCCCCCAGTATTTCCAACAATATGAATCTACTCCTTCCTTTGATACTTTCATTTCGTATAATTAGGTTATTAAGGATACTATTTCTCCAGTTGTACTTGCATAGTACAACTCTACCAATTTGTCATAGATCTCTTTTGATGACTTTAATTTTGCTACAAAGGGAATAAGAGAATCCTTGATAGATTCAATGAGGATTCTTTGAGCCCTTACTTCTCCTTTCATATACTTTGATAATGCTTGAAATTGTTCTTGAGGAGGATTTTTGATGGAGCCCATGACATAATCAATAACTTCATTTTCTATGAGAATTAAATCTATTCTCTTTTTCTATGCAAGTTAGTTTGATGTACCAACAGGTTTATTGTTCTCCTTGCAGAAAGTAGTCATTTGATTTGTAGATTGAGACATGAATATAAAGTACTTACTTGACAAATGAAGATGCCTTCTTGTTGATGATTTCTTCCACTCCATGCCTCCTTGATGATGATGTCTTCCTATGAGCTTTATAATGGGGGAAGGATGATCTTCCTTCTTCAAAATGACAATGCTTCTTCTTCAGGATAAGGAGAGATGTTCTTCTTCCTTCAAAGATGCTTGAGATGTGCTCTTTTCTTTAAAATGAGGGAGATTCTTTGATTCCTTTGATGATGATGAAGTGCTCTTCTTGCTTCCTTTGGATGATAAGGTAGAATATGGGAGGCTTCCCAAGATGCTTCAAATGTGTAGAGTCCTTTCTTTGAGATGGAGGTAGGATCCTTGAGGTCTTGTTTTCTTCTTCCAAAAGTTCTTCCTTCAAGATGATAGGGTCTTTGTGAAGTGATGCCTAGATCTCCTTGATGCTCTTCCTCTTATATTTGGCCCTTATGTATCTTATTTCAATTGAATGATCCTCAAGCTGCTTTTCTTTGTCACCTTAGCTCTGATACCATGTTGAAAAATCCAGGGCAGCTAGATAAGGGGTGATTTCTCTCTACTTTGATAATTGCTTGTGATATTATTTTACTTCAACTTGTATTCTTATTATTATTAACTTCTTCTTTTGTTGTTATTATAGTGTTATGATCATCAAACAGCTATCAAATACATGAAGATCTATAAAACAAAGTGGACACAAGATATAGGCTGCTAGTCAGGGCCAAAACCTATCCTAGAGAGGAAAACACACAAGAAATCCTTCTCTTCTTATAGAATCTTCAAATGACAAATTCCAAGACCTTTAGAGACAAGACTGAGACCCTTCCAAGACCAAGTCAACCCCTTTCTTGATGAGTCTTCCTTAAACAACTTAGAGCAACAAATTTTGACCCTCCAGCGATTGTTGCAACTTCGATCCTCCAGCAACTGCCACAACTTCGACCCCCAACAACTTCTGCAACTTCGACCCCCAACAACTTCTACAACTTCACACATGTGGGTGATGGGCTTCTTTTAGGCTTCCTCCTCCTTTGAGTTGCTTCTTCCTTCTAGACAAATAGACTTTAAAGCTTACTTCCTTTTATCAGATTTTCAACCCTTCTTAGAGATTAGACATCTCGTCCTTTTAGTGGCAACAAAACCCCAATCTTCTTCAGACCTGTGAGAGAGAGAGTGACCAGAAAATCAACAAAAATGTTTCTTCTTGAGATTTAGCCCTTCGCTTGCGCTTCTTTCTCCTTCGCTTGTTATTCCTTTCGTTGTTTTATCTTCCTTGGATGGATGATCTCCTTCAAATGAGATTGACTACTTCTTATATATAGTCATCTACGGAGGATGAGTTACCCTTTATGAGGCCGCCTTCTTCTCTACAAGTCGACTTGGTCTTGGAGGGGCATTTTGACACAGATTTTGACTCAACATAAATTCTTTTGACTTGATACAAGATGACCAATAGGGTCTATTACATATGACAATGACTCTTTTGACTTTATACAATGATGACAAACCCTAGAAGCACACAATGGGTGCTTTGACCTAAAAATAAATTGAGTTTGAGCATGAAACCCATGCTTTATAAAATGACAAAAATAATTTTCTCTATTTTACATTAAATATATAAAATCAATAGTGCATAGAATATTATGCAGACAAAACCTAGTTACAAATTTCAATAGGGAGAAGTCTCGGTAGGATAGGAATCACTTGAGAAAGGAAGGATCAATGATCTATGTGTAAAGTGATTCCACTAAGCCCATTCAAGGAGAAGCTCAATTAATGCTTAGTGTTGTTAATCTTTCTGCTACTCTATGTTATTTCAATTACTTTAGCCCAATTCAATTCTTCAATAAGCAATCTTTTCAATAACAATTAGATCTTCCAATAATCAAAAGTAATCGAAGATAGAACATTAAATCCAATGACAATAAGAGACAATCAAGAGCATCAACAAGAGACACCAATTTGGTCAAAGATTAGGGAAAAACCCCAAAAGGCGGAAAACCCTTTGAAATTCTTCTTCTATTAGATTGTCTTCAAATGTTTAGCAAAGAGTACAATGAACCAAATCCAATAACAAGAGTCAAAGTCAAAGCCTTGAATTGATCAACAAATCCACCAACTAAAACCAATATGCCAATGATGAAAATAGTCAAATCTGGTTAACAGTGATAAATTTGCAATTTTGTCCAAGTCAATAGCAATCAAAGTGTGCCCTAACCAATGAAAGTCAACAATCAAATTTATCCTCCAGCAGTATGGTCAACGGCCCATAAATTCGTCCTCCAATGTTGGTCAAAGTCAGCCCAAAATAGTCAACAAATGTCTATTCAAACTCGATCAAAGTTTGCAATTTTTCTCTGCGATCAACCTTGAAGTCAATGCTAGTCAAATAGCCTAGATCTACTCGGTTTTTGCGCCAGTCAACTTGGCCTGAAGAAATCGAAATTTTCCCAGTCAAATGATGAAGTCAAACTCAGTCAAACTGAAGTCAAACCTTCCAGTTGAAAAGTCAACGCAAAAAATGTCTCCTTGGACCCTCGCACGTGTGAAAAGAAAGTTGCCTCAAACCTGTACAAACCAATCAAATTTCTGAGAGAAGAAGAGACGCTGAGCTGCATTGATGTCCAAATGAGCTTAAGGTAACTTGTATTTACATATGTTGGAGGGGCAAGTTGTCATTTGACCGACCTTGACAATTTGTGTACCTATGGGCTTGACTTCAAAGATACATTTTTCCTCATCCAAATTTGGTGCTTCAAAGGTCAATTTTGGTCCTCTCAGAAAGAGGAATCTAGTCCAAAGATTGGAATTTGTCACTGAGTTGCGAAATTAACAAATGCCTCCAAGAAGCTAAAAACTCTCCAAGAAAGACCTAGGATGGAAATCAAGACCTAGGGCTCGAGATTTGCAATAAGGATTGGTATGCCCAGAGTCAAGATTCCAAATGTGATATAGGACCTCTCAAGAAGCTTTTCAAGATGATTTGTCACCTCAAATAGGGCATTCGCTTCACTTAAGAGACCTAGAAGGAGCCTATGCTAGACCTAGGGTTTTAGGATATTCTTGGGAGGAGTCCCTCCAAGGTGCTCACTAAGTCAAGTTAGGAGAGGGGAGAGGGTCTTGTAAGATTTATTCCATCGAATACTCGGTTCATATGACCCTCAAGAAGACCACCTTATCCAAGGAAAACTAACTAGGTTTCCCTTCTAGGGCACACCTAGTGCATAAGATTTTTGGAGAACTAACCATGACAATTCCACCAAAATTTGAGGTCTCCAAGAGGAAACAATAAGGAAGAGTTATGTACATGCGGAATCTCAAAATTAATCCTCTAATGGATGTCGTTGGATGACCTAGTTAGTTGTCTAGGAAAAGGGGCCAAAATTTTTGGAGAAAAGAAAAGAAAGGGAAAGAAGCGTTAATTACCAATTTTGCTTGGACTAGCGCCTGATCCTTGGGCTATGGAGTTGATGATCATTCAAGATTTGCCAAAATCGTCTTCAAGGAGGCTAAAGAATGATGCCCTAGTAACCACTCTTTAATAATTACCTACTCAATATCTATGGATTTTCATGGGAGAAGAACAAAATCCCATCCACTAGGAGCATTCATCTATTGTCATGCAATGAGTAACATGTGCAATTTACAACCAAATAACCTTTTATAATGATATTCAATAAATTACGGCACAAGAGAGTTAACTATTTGCAATAACTCCACACATTAGACATTATCCAAGAGAAATTTTCAACAAAATGTACTTACAATATGACGAGATATATCCAACCAGAGAAAAAGAGGTAGCTCCAAGAGAGATCAAAAATTTGGCTTCCAAAGATATCGAAATGCATCAAAGAATATCCAAGTAGCATCCAAGAGAAAAGTGTGAAATGCTTGTACAAGAGAAAAGATCAAAGTGATGATGATGATCTTTCATAATGAGAGCCATCTCTATTTATATACGTCTGGCCTAATTAGCCCTAAGAATTATAAAATAATGTGCTAGACATAAGCCTTGTTGACAAGTCACAAGCCCACCAAGTAGCTAATAAAGTAATGAAAAAGCCATCCATTAGTAGGCTGAAATGATGATGTCATGATGAGATGAGGTCGTTGGGAGACCACGTTGAGTCCTCAAAGTGCCAAAATAAGAGAGAGGGCTCCATAAATGATGCACAAGGGGATGGCCCCTTAACAACCATGTAAGTCATCATGTGGTGCTCCAAAGTGGTTTTGGGGTACAAATATTGGTCTCATGGGTCTCCTAGTGAAAGATAAGCCTATAGACTGCTCCAAATGAGGGCATTCATGATGGTGTTGGCCCTCCCATGTCGCAAGGGTGAGACAAACCTCCTCTAGGCCTTGGATCAACTACCAAACCATGTGCACAATGCTAAGTCAGTTGGGATTAACAACTTAACACTAGTCCAAGTGCATCATCTCATGAATAATGTAGCACAATGAACAAGTTGTTGAAGGTGTTGAGGGCGCCAATCAGATGAGATAATGCTCTATCACATGACAAAGTCCCATGGCTCTCAACACACCACCTACAAGTGTCAACATGATCCTCTGGTGGGGTTGGCCCCAGTTAAGTTGCCTAGCCCATGATGAAACCACCTGCCAATTACGCATAAGATCCAATGTGTCTCCTCATCATCAAGTACACTAATTCATTAGTGCATCTATGTGAACCAATCTTGTTAGTCAAGGGCACAAATGAGACTTCATAATGGGCTTCGCTTCCAAATTTGGGGCTTTGAGCATGTAATAGTGTTATGTCCCTAGGTAGGAGTGGCTAACAAACAACCTTCTTAGGTGTTCCCAAACCCTAAAGGGAAAGATATGTCCATGGTACATCCTTCAAGTGATAAGAGTCATGTGGATGATGATGAGGTGGATTGGGACACAGGGGTCTCAAGGCCAAATGCCATGGGATCAAGAGTGGTAGTAATGAGGGATGTCCACACATTTTGGTGTATAGATGTAGGAGGGAGCAATCTTGGTACATAAGTTACCCTGGCCTTTGCTTTTCCACCCTTCTTTATTTGTCTTTTGCATTTTTTTTATTTTCTTTTTACTATACTACTTGGGGCTCCAGGAGATGAGAGCATGTTGTGTATGGTATAAGCAATGATTACCCCCTTAAGGTGGGGCAGTTCATCACCCACCAGGGGTTGGGACATGCATGGGTTCCTTAATAATGCAGGGGGCACTCATGGGACCCTAGGAACTAGGGTGATGACCATAATGAAGGGGTAGAGCTCATGCTTAGATTTTGCCCACATGCTAATATAATGTCACGAACATCTTTTGCATTTTGTGATATTATTTTCTTTTGTATGTGGTTATGATGTGCTTTTATAGTTTTTCTTTTTAGCTGCATCAACCTTTGAGGCAACATTTCAAGCCCGACCTAGACATATGGACAAGGGGAAGGGGAGTACTAGAGCCTTGTGGACCCAAAGAGGGAAGATGATGAAATAGGGCTTGTAATGTGCGAAGGGGAGTGAAAAATGTAGAAGGGAAAACGGGACCACGCTACCAAAATTGAGGTTTCCCAAGTAGTGTCCATCCTGAAGCTAAAAGCCAATAGGGAAGGTCCCATGTGACTAGTGTTGAGGATTAACCCCCCACTTAAGGTGAGGGAACAAGACTACAGTTGAAATCCTTCCTTCTTCCAAGTCACCCAATAATCCATGCCCAATGTGTCGAAGGAAAAACAAACATAAGCACCTGATTACACAATGAAAGACATACCTTTAGTATTGGATCGCTCACCTTCAAACATAAGCTCTCGGCAGATGGGCGAGGGGACATATGATTGGCTTAGGGAGTGGAGATCAACTGGCACAACATATCGACTACACCGGTGGTTGTCAAGGGTTGTTGGCTACCCACTGAAGACAAGATTAGGAAAAAAATTCTCCTATGGAGTCACCCACTAGTGGTGGGTAACATTCACTAAGCCTTTTCCCATAGAAACATTTGAAAATCTCAAATAGAAGTTGAGAGTGATATCTGTCCCAAATGATCGATAAATGATAGCATAAGCTCAAGGGGAGTAACCTTTTTCCATCGATGACAGGGGGGATATTGCAGACAAGAGGAGAAATTGCAAACAAGGGGAGTTCTACAGTAGTAGTGCACCAATGTCTAGGGTTGTTATCAATGACAAAGGGGAGGATTGTTAAATATTGTATTGTCATTGATGTCAAAGTTAGGGGGAGCCCGAGAATGTCAAAGTTAGGGAGAGATTGTTGGAAACATTGTTATCATTGATATCAAAGACAAGGGGAGACTAAAATAGTCTAAGATAAAGATTGCAAAATGAAGATTGTTGGAAATATTGTTCGAACTTCAGATATTCGATCTTTGAAGACATTTTTACTCTAAATACCTAGCTCAAATGGGAGCATAAAATACATGGTTGAATAGGTTATTCTGAGACCTTTCCAACGATATATGGCACTCCCTCTATCTCCATAGGAATGAGGAGATATTAAAGATTATGTCAAATAGGTCCAACCAAAAAGGACAATTTGACCTAGCCAGTTTTAAAAGTCAACCCTATTAGTGAACATAGAAACACTATAAATAAAGGATAGATGAGTGCATTTGAAGACCATCCAGGCAAGACGAGATATGAGGTGCACAACAAAAGCTTGAGATGTTGGAATTTCTAAATCTATCGATCAGAAATTCTTCCTATACTATCTGAATTATTTCTTCCTACTTGTTCATTTACTTAACAAGTTATTTACCATGTAAATATTGAAAATATATACAAGTACAGTATCAACACATACAGATCATCAACTGAAAGAAACAAGAACACAAGCGACGCCATTATTTTTGGACTAATGTCCCCAAAAAACCCAATGAGGGAAAACCAGTGTAGCTATCTGAGGGTTTTATTATTAAGCAATTTCAGAATACAATCTGGGTGCCAGAAATGGCTCGCCCAACAGAGAATTCTCTCGGCAGTAGTACCTCTCAGTGAGAGACAGATATTCCAGCTAAAAACCCCAGATGAACAATCCCACAACTCTTGGCTCCAATCTGCCCCATGAAATCTCCCAGCGTCTGCCTCTAGGGACTGCATCAGCCTCCCTGGCCCAGCGTCAGCCCAACTAGCCATGCGTCAACCTCTTGAGCCTCTGCGTCACCCATGTTGGCTCTCCTTAGGCGTTGTGCAGCTTCTGGCTGCCGCCCTCTGCAGGCCCTCTAGCTGGCTCTGCATCTGTCTCTCCCAGCTTCTGCGTTGATGCTCCCAGTACCCTCTCTGCCTTCTCTGCTCTTATATTCACTATCCTCAGCTACAACTTTGATCACTCCTTCGATTTCCTCAACAAGCCCCGCCCCATAGAATCGAATTCTTGATCAACCAGTGTGTTCTCCCAAGTGACCCTCAAGCCTCTCTTATACTTTTCTCATTGACAATTCACGACCGAGATTAAGTCCCTAATCAACGGCTAAGATTAGATCTGGCTTGATCCATGACTTTTGGACCATTTAACTCAGTGTTATAATTAATTCACATTAATATTTTATTTCCCTAAGTTTAGACTTAGGGACTCCATTAAAAATATTAATTATTTTAATATCTCCCAAACTAGTTAGATTCTGCCCAAACCATTTATGGGTATTGGAGATCTCATGTGCTTTAACCTCTCCACCAATTTTCGTGGCTAGAGCACATCTGATGCTACCCCAAATCAACACTCCCTCTTAGCAAGGATCGTGCTCTAGTAATACTCCTCACTGAGCATCACCCTGATCATCCGGCATTGGTCCTTGTGCTAATGCTAGGCCTGCTGCCCAACATCCTCTACATTGTTGCATCATGTACTGCTACCCATGGCCATGCCACTGCCATTGCTGCATCTGTACAACAGCTCCCTCTACATCCGTGTTGTTGCCCGTGGCCCTGCCACTACCACTACATCTGCACTATAATCCCTCTCATCATGTTGCATCATACCGCCCATAGCACTGCCACTACTAACTGCTGCACTGCAACTCAGTTACTGAGAAGTAAGTAACTGATCTCCCAACTCTGACATCTCTGTCAGTTCTGCTACTTCTCTTCGGGGCTCCCATAGCAAGGTATAATCCAAGAGGTTGGGTACCTCGAAGATCCTGCCCCTCATCGCCTGTACTCTGTCTGACTACAGCTCGATGTCTCCCCACTTCCTCTCACGAGGTGCATGAGCACTCATGGCACAATCATCATCTGTCTCCACTTCTTTTTCCGCCCTTGCTGGCACAGCCTTGGTCTCAGAAGCCTCTCCCTTGCTCTTCTTCCTCGGACACTGGCTCGCATAATGACCCAGTTCCCCACAGTGGAAGCATTTGACCTTGAAGAGGTCCTTCTTCTTTCGTTTCTCCTGCTTTCCCTCAGATGCTAGGGCAGCATCCTCCTCTTCCTCCTTCTTGATTCTAACCCCCTTGTCATTGCTTCCTACCTTGGTTAGCCTTCTAATCTCTTCCTGACGAAGAGCCGCCCACAGTTCCTCCCAATCCGAAAGGGTCGATCTGCCAAGTATGCTTTGGACAAATACCTCCCAGTCCTCTGAGACTACGTTCAATGCGGTCCTCACCATTAATTCCTGATCTGATGTGGCCCCTATGGAAGTCAGCTGATCCCGGATCTCCTTCAATCGACCGAGGAAGATGTCAATCTGTTCTCCTTTCTACATCTGATATGACCGCAGCTGATTTTCTAGTAGCATCTTCCTTTGCACGAAAGTATGCTGATACAATTTTGTCAGGGCCTCCCACATCGCATTTATCATGTCCTTTTCGGCAATATGTGGTACTTCATGGTCCTTGACCCCGTCAAGGATGATGCTCTTGGCCCTTGCCATTGCTTCCTTGTCCTTATCGTTCTCAACTGGGATCGCTATTATTTTCAAGGCGAAGTCCTTGAGACAATTCTTGTCCAGAACGGACAAGATCCTGGCCTTCCAGACTACGAAGTTTGGGGCTTCGTCCAATCTATCCTGATCTCTTACCCCGTTCACTGCCATCTCGGTGCTACTCTTTCGACTCTTCCGAGTCTCTCTACTTCCCTCCTGGAAGTTCTCGGTGTGGCTCCCTCTGAGCCTTGATTTCCCTCCTGGAAACCCCTCTGCCAATGTCGAGATGCCCCCACTCTGATAGTTAGTGCAGCTGCACCACTGATCCGGATTTCATGGATAGAAATCTTCGGTAGCAACTCCCTCCTCCTTGGTCTTGCCCTGTTAGGTACTGTTCTGACCACAGTACCCCACCAGCTTCACTTAGCAACTTCTCCATAGCCTCCTTTGCCCCAGTGAACTGAAGGTTAAAGCCTCTAGACTCTGAACAATCCCGGCACTAGCAAAATCTGCACCTCCTGGCCACGGGCGTCAATCCTTCTTGACTGAGAAAGATGACCAGGCATTGCGTAGGTCAGGTCTGCTCCTTTCTGCCAATGCATTGATCCTTCTCCCAACTCAAACTTGATGATGCAGGCACTGTGTCACC
This sequence comes from Pinus taeda, assembly GCA_000404065.3. Lineage (NCBI taxonomy): Eukaryota > Viridiplantae > Streptophyta > Pinopsida > Pinales > Pinaceae > Pinus > Pinus taeda. The sequence goes on along the minus strand of APFE030783906.1, from coordinate 24,287 downwards.
CCTTCCTTGCTGCTCTCCCGCTAGGAATATCTTTTCTCACACGGGACAGTTGTTTCTGCTGCTGTTGCTCTGCTCAGCTAATGCCCTCAGTTCTCCTGTGATCTGCAACCACGCTCTGATACCATGTTGGAATTTCTAAGTCTATCCGTCAGAAATTCTTTCTGTACTATCTGATTTATTTCTTCCTACTTGTTCATTTACTTAACAAGTTATTTACCATGTAAATACTGAAAATAAGTACAAGTACAGTATCAACACATACAGATCATCAACTGAAGGAAACAAAAACACAAGTGACACTGTTATTTTTGGACTAATGTCCCCGGAAAAACCCAATGCAGGAAAACCGGTGCAGCTATCTGAGGGTTTTATTATTAAGCAGTTTCAAAATACAATCTGGGTGCCAGAAATGGCTCACCCAACAAAGAATGCTCTTAGCAGTAGTACCTCTCAGTCGAAGACATATTCCGGCTAAAAACCTCGGATGAACAATCCCACAGCCCTCAGTTCCAATCTGCCCCACGAAATCTCCCGGTGTCTACCTCTAGGGACTGCGTTAGCCTCTCTGACCCAGCGTCAACCCAACTCGCCCTGCGTCAACCTCTGGAGCCTCTATGTTACCCACGCTGGCTCTCCTCAGGCACTGTGCAGCTCCTAGCTGCCTCTGTGTGGCCTCTAGCTGGCTCTGCATCCCTCTCTCCCGACTTCTGCGCTGATGCTCTCAGTACCCTCTCTGCCTCTCCGCTTTTGTATTCACTACCCCTCAGCTGCAACTCTGATCACTCCGATTTCCTCAGCAAGCCCTGCCCCAGAAAATCGAATTCTTGATCAACTCAGTGTGTTCTCCAAGTGACTCTCAGGCCTCCTCTTATACTTTTCTCGTTGACAATTCAACGGCCAAGATTAAGTCCCTAATCAATGGCTAAGATTAGATCTGGCTTGATCCATGACTTTTGGACCATTTTAACTTAGTTTTATACTAATTCACATTAATATTTTATTTTCCCTACGTTTAGTCTTAGGGACTCCATTAAAAATATTAATTATTTTAATATCTCCCAAACTGGTTAGATTCTGCCCAAACCATTTATGGGTATTGGAGATCTCATGTGCTTTAGCCTCTCCCCCAATTTTCGTGGCTAGAGCACATCTAATGCTACCCCAAATCAACATAAGAAGACTCTTGGGGTCATCTGGGATAAGATACATCCGTTAAGCTATTCATTGCACCTTTTCATGGAGCGACATGCCTTTTCGATAATGACGTCACCCTTGGAAGGGCTCTAGACTCATACGTGTCAGTTAACAGAGGCTTACTTTCATGTTATTTCGTTGTTTTGGCTATCTTTGGGGGCTAACTTGATGATCCATCCACCTTGTATCATGGATTTAATAGTTTTTTGGACTTTTTAGTATAATATGAAGGAATCGACTTGGTTGCCCTCCTATAAATAGGAGAGTCGATTTCCTCTTGGATTATTGTCACACTTGGAACATAATTGTTGAAGTTTGTAACCTGAATAAGTACTTCCACACAAGTCTTAAGTGTCAAGTCATGCGGAAGTCGTCTAAAGTCCTCGCCTTAGTAATTCAATTTAAAAAAGGGAATTATTAAAGTGAAATGCCTTTTTATAAAAGTGAGTTTAATCTAATGAAATGCAAAGGTTTTTATATTAGTGAATTAGATGAATCTTAACCAATGATCAGGACTTACTCTCAATCGTCTATCTCATTGAGAGATTAGGGTTATGGAGACTTAGTCATCAATGGTTAACTAATTCGGTTAATAACTCAAGATTGAAAAGGCAAGGCTAGGTAGAGGAGAGACACAAAAGAACTAAGTGAGAGAATAAGGCACAAAGGACAGCGACTTGAGCCCAAAGAAGACAAATGTAGTGATTAGCAGCAAAGTAATCAGCCAACGACTTGATCCAATAAAGGTCGAGGCCATATGAGTCAGATTGAGTAGCAAAGAGGCGCAAACAGAGTAGTACAGTTGTCGTGCAGCAAGCCCAGGGTGCAGATCGGGTAGTACAACAGTCGTATAATAGGCCCAAGGCATAGATCGAGCAATACGATTATCATAGAGCAAGCCCAAGGCACAAATCAGCTAGTAGAGGCAGTCATGTAGCAGTCTAGTGAGGCTACACATGACATACAAGTTGCACTACCAGCCTATAGCATGTCAAATACGTGATTCGGAATTTTTGGAGGGTCAACCAATCATACAGGGTCCTAGTTAATTTCTAGAAATTTGTTGTACCTTGTGTTTATTTTTTGTGGGCCATTTTCCCAGTAAGGGAGCCCTTGTAAGCTTTGATATTATTTTAATGAGATGTTTATTTGAAGGGTAGAAATATTTTGTTGTGTATGACGGAAATTGGTTTTATTTGCTTCCACTAAAATTTAATTTGGCTGATTAAAAATCCAAATAGGTTCATTTTACTCTATGAGCTGAAATAAATTTGATTTACAATAGTAATTCTTCATTAGAGATCTCTCTTCAGTGTGCAATGGAGGACTAGTAGAGCAAATTTCTTAGGTAGATCTTGTGATGTGATGTGGTCTCTTTTCATGGATGCTTATTGCAGATCTTGGATGTTGCATGGTGAAGTAAGTTTATTTGCTTTATTTTGGCATTATGCTCCACGAGATTAATGTTCTTGTGCTAAGTTAGTCTGTTTGATATTTGCTTCAACATCCCTTTTTGAGCTAACTAAACCCTTCCTCCAAGTATTTGAGTAATAACAATAGGTTTTTTCTTTCCCTTAATCATCAGAAAAATTGAGAACTTAAATTAGAAACCACGGGGTAAGTTTATTTGCCCTAGTTTTGTTTGAATTTAGAACCACTCCCAAAAAACCCTATTACAAACCCTAAGGTAAGTTTATTTAACCTAGTTTTGTTTGAATTTAGAATCACTCCCAGAAAACCCTATATTAGTTTGTAACTTTGTATCATAGATTCCATATGTCGTAGATTAAGAAGGCACTAGCCTATCTCACTTGTGGCATTCTTTTAAAATCTAAAAAACGTTTTTTCTTTTTGTTTTGTGGTAAATTAGGGTTAAATTGTAACAAAATCTTGTGTTTTAGCATTTAATGACCTTTTGATGTATGCCCTAGGGTTCAGTCTAGTTTAAAAGTGCATTAGAGAAGTGAATTTAAAGTTTTCCATGCATTTTTCAGCCATTTTCTAGGGCTAATGTCAAACGTTATTTGTTGTTGCATGCTTTATTAACCATCAAAATTTGTTGTACTTTTGTCCTTAGTTTAATCTCAAATTTAGCCTTCATCTCATATGATGATTCTTACACAAATTTAATGGCTAAATTTGTTGTCGTTATAAACTATTGTTTTGCTGCAATTTGTTGGCCTAAAACCCTAGTTTATAGCAGCCTTAATTTTTTCTTGATTTGGTGCATTCAAGTAACTTAGTTGAGACTCCTTAGGCTAACCCTAGCCTTTGGATTGAACCATAGGTCCTTTCAACCCAAACCTTGAACTTACTCCTTCATTTAGTGCAAAACTAGTTTGTCATACCCTTATCCAGTGGATGTTTGTTGCAGTATCCTTGAGGGGCATTTAGCCTAAGATCCTTGGGTTACTAAATTCCTACGCCCTACCATGAAAGACTCCCTTGTGTTGGATTGTGTCCTTCACTAAAGAGAGGGAGTAGTTGTCGAGGTGACTACTCCCCTTGGATTTATCTACTGTCGACCCGTTCATGGGTTGGATTCCACACCCTGCGCTATGTATTAATATATGCAAATCCTGTATTAATTACCAGCACTTTTCCCTTCTCCCAGGCATGCTACCCCGGCTCCTCTCCCTTTTTCACTTTCGCAAGCAACTACGAGGTTGACCCGTCTGTGGGCCCGCTTAACTCCAATGAACGGCTTGCCTTGCTCACATGTATGCCACTGCAGCCTGGGCTTACGTCATCCCGCTCATCTTAATATGCACTCCTCTTCATACTTGAAGGAAATAGCCTTCGAACCTAGGTGTAACACACGACCACACTGCTCAACGCAATCACTTGTGATAGGTCTTTCCCGGTGTCAAGCTGATGACTTTGCCATCGCATCTTGGTCCTTACGGTCATACTCTTCTCTTTGCACGACTTTCAATGCGCTTTCGAGATGCGACCCCTCTAGGCTTTCATCATCCCAAGCCCTTGCCCAGTCATTGCCTCCCACTTAGTCTTGGTCGCTCATTATGTTAGCCTTGTATTGAGTTAAGTTGCGCAGTCTTATGGTTAGCAATCTAGCCTAGGATCCAACCCTTACTCAGCTTTGTAAATTTCGTCACAACCACAGATAAGGTTAAAGGGGCTAAGGATAAGGCCTTTCCACCTAAGCCATTTGTGAAAGCTTACGACCATGGCTCCTCTTGGAGGTCCAACCAACACATCAAGCTTACCGCAACATCCAAAAGGCATATGGTGCCCAAAAGGTTGCCAAGAAATCAATACTCAAAGAAACAAGGAATTCTCCCATTAAGTTCAATTACAAGAATGGAAAATGAGCACAGTCACTCAACCGGCAGTAACATAAGTCTACAATCATCTCATTTGGTTGAACATGAATTCCAAGCAACTTAATAACAGAAGTGCCCCAATATATGAATACCCACTATGGAGTACCAATCAAGTTGATCACCATGGTTGAAGCCAGTCATGTAAGCAAGGATTTTCCCATGCCATCTCCACATAGAGACAATACACTCAGCCCTGAGACTTCAACATTAACAAGCGCCTAGCAAGGATGCATCTTTGTATGGAATATAGGAACCTTTAATTCAATGCATTCAAGCTCATGAGGCCATGCCTTACACAACACCGAATATAAATTTATTAAATTGAGCCCTTAATAACATGGATGTACAGACCCAACACTAGGGTATGCATCACTAAAGGCTTGCAAAATGCTCTTATATAAACAACAGGTCAATGAGAATAAAAGAGGAAATTCTCCAAATTACCACCTTGTAACACAACAAGGCAACACAAGCTTGAAGTTAAGAAAATCAGCATATTGCAATAAAGAAGAAGAATGCTCATTTTAATAGTGTTATAACATAACCAATATTTTTACACGTCATTCCAATGCCTTTAGATCAGTGGTAGCAGCATGTTAGTTAATTATATAAGCAATAAGAACACAAACCATGTCCAAAACAGTCATATACACCATTTCAATACATAAAAGTAAACATACAATTACTGCCATTGCAATTACATAAAGAACACTTATCTTCGGAACTCTTGGGCAGCTCAGTCTGGGTCAATGACTCTCCACCCAACCATAGATAGTTGCGGCCAGTTCTTACTTGCAGCTATCACCCCCGAGCCAAATTCCAAAGATTGAGGGGTCCTTTGCTTAAGGTTTGAAAACACAGTCTTCAATTGCTCTAGAGGTTTTTCCTGTTGAAATATGTAACTAGGTTCAGTCTTCATAATGAGTCATGACATATGTAATCATGATTTCATGTATTTGATGTAAAGAGAAAATAAAAATTATTATTGTTATTCTTGAGGCATGGGTTTCATGCTCAAGGGAATTTTATTTTTAGGTCAAGCGCCCATTGAGTGCTCACTGCTTGTCATTGAGTCTACAAGTCAATTGAGTCATTGTCATGTATGGAAGACCCATTTGGGCATGTTACATATTGTAAAGAAAATTTTATTTGAGTCAAAATAAAGTCAAAGACCCTCCAAGACTTTGTCATAGTGCTACAAACAAGTCGGCCTTCAAAAGGAGCAAGTTGGCAAATCTAGATGGACAAGTCAGCCTATTAGGGGACTCAAGGAAGCCTATATATAGGAGCACTCACCCTCATTCAAAAAAGAATGCATTCAGCAACAAAGAAGTTCAATCAAGGAAAGAAGGAGACCCAAAGAAGAGCGAGAAAAGGAAGGAGAGTTAAGCACAAGAAAGTCGAAATTTATGATTAGTTTTGGGCCTCATCTCCTCACACATGCGAGACCTAGGGCATTAGTTTGCTGCAATAAATTCGAGTTGCAAAAGAAATCGAATTTCAGTGACAAGAAGTCAAGTTTGCTAGCCAAATAATCAAGGAAGAGAGGGTTGTCCAATTGAAGAAGAGAAGAGAACAAAATCACCATAATTCTCTCCTACGTGCCACTTAGGGTTTCTGCAGCAAGGGCCGAAAACTGCAAGTCAAAGTTGCATGTCTGGATTTTTGGTCAAAGGTGAAGTGGAAGCTGCTGGAAGTCAAGTTTGACTTGGGTTGAGAAAGTGCTTCAAGGAAAAAGTTTAACTTGGTTTCGAGGGGTCTTGGTCAAGGGTCATAGGTCTTGGAATTCGTCAATTGAGGTTCTATAAGAAGAGAAGAGTTCTTGTGGGTTTTCCTCTCAACAGGAAAGGTTTTGGCCTTGGTTGATCGCCTATATCTTGTGTCCTTTTGTCTCATTGTTCTTTATTGTTTTGGTAGTTATCTGATGATAAGAACACTAATTATAAGAAAGAGAAAGAAGAAGTTAATCAAGTTAAGTCATATATATCACAAGCAATTATCAAAGCAAGAGAAATCACCTATTCTAGTTGCCCCTAGATTTCTCAACATGGTATCAAAGCTAAGGTGACAAGACAAGGAAAGGCAAGTTGAAGGAGGAGTGCCAAGAAAGATCAAGACATCAAATAGGACATCGTACCATCAAGAAGGGATACACAAGGGTTGAGTACAAGGAAATCATCAAGAAGGACTGACTCACTCATCATCTTGAAGGAAGGAACTAAGAAGGCGTCAAAACCCTAGCTCATTCAAGAAGGGTTCTACACTCAAAGAATTCTTGGAAAGACCATACATCATTATCACAAGGAAAAGAAAGACCTCAAGGACCCTACATCCACTCAAAGAAGGACTACACATTTGAAGCATCTTGAAGTCTCCATTTCAAGGAAGCAAGAAGAAGCATTGCCATCATCATCAAAGGAATCAAGGTTTTCTCCCTTTATTTAAATCAAGAATCTCATCACAAGCATATTTGAAGGACATCTCTAGAAGAAGCATTGTCATCTTCAAGGAAAGTAAACATCATTATCAAAATCAAGAAGGCATCAAGTTGAAGATATCACCATCAAAGGAGCATCTTCACTTGACAAGTATCCTTATATCTATGACTGAATCTACTATTAAAATGACTTATTCTGCAAGGAGAGAAATAAATTGGTTGGGTCATCAAATTTCCTTGCATGGAAGAAGAGGACAGATTTGATCCTCATAGAAAATGAAGTCATTAGACATGTTAGGGTTTAATTGTCGAACCGCCAAAGGAAGAAGCTCAAGCTCTAGCAAAGAGTATGAAGGGGGAAATAAGGGCTCAAAGAATCCTTATAGAGTCAATCAAGGATTCTCTCATCCCTTATGTGGCAAAATTGAAGAAGTCAAAAGACATCTATGAAAAGCTAGTAGAATTATTCTTCATAAGCACTGCAGGAGAAGTAATATCTTTGAGAACCAAGCCATATAAGATGAAGGTATCAAAGGAAGAAAGGATAGCCTTATATTTTATGAGGCTATCACAAATACAAGACCAACTACAAGAGTTGGAGAAAATAATGTCCGACAAAGAGATGACCATTGTGGTGCTCAATGCACTACATATGAATGGGGAAACTTTGTATTAAGCATCTATGGAAAGAAGGAAGGCACTCCATTTAGTGAACTTTGGTCATCGTGTAAGATTGAAGAAACCAGGTTGAAGGCAAAAAGCGATGTAGGACCAAGCGAACAAGTTCAAGGATTTGCTGCCATGGCTAGGAGAAAAGGAAAGTTTCGGAAGTTTGGTCCTCAGAAAAAAGAATAAGATCAATATGTCAAAGATCCAATGTTATGACTGTCAAGAATGTGGGCATTGCAAGAGAGATTGTTTGAAACTTAAGAAGGACAACAAGAAAAGGAAAGAAAGGAATGAAGTTCATGTCACTGAAGAAGTGGAAGAACCTGAGAAGAAGAAATCAAAGAAAGAGGAAGTGAAAGATCTCTACTATGACTAAGATGATCTCCTTCACTTAGTTCTTCCTAGTTTTTGTGAAAGATAGTTGTCATGGCAGAAAGCATTGTAAGTATGATAGGAAGCATCATATTAGGAGATGGCATCATATTAGAAGCATATGATTGAAGCAAGAGCTCGTGACATCATTATAAAAGCTTGAAAGGATAGCTGAAATAGAAGTCTACATGGATGTAGCAGTCATCATAGACAGGAAGTAGCTCTTGATAACCTCATTGAAAGCATATGTAGTATATATGGTTGAAAGAAAGTCATCTAGCATGATAAAAGATAAAATGAATTCATCATACATCATCATCATTAGAAAGGAGTATTTGCAGGATGAAGATAATCAAGATCCTACGTTGGAATCTTCATTAGAAGGTTTACCTCTACTTGTCTCATTGATCATTCCACCTTGTGTGGGATCCATTGTTTAGAAGGATGATGCAATGGTGACAAAGGAGCACAGCGTGTCAAAATGGTTGAAGAACTTTCAAGCAAGGAAAAGAAGTTGTCGAAGGAAGTCTAGATGATTAAAAGAAGAAAAGAGGTATGTATATATTTGATAGATTAAGTCATGTCATCATATAGTTGCAGATAGCATGGATGAATGCTCTAAGAAGAAGGATATCTTCCTTTGGTAAGATGCATGAAGACATATGTGTTGAACAAGTTCACATATTGATAAGATGAAATCAAGGAACAAGTTCACATGTTGACAAAGATGAAGGAACTATGTATAGAAGTTCCTAGGAAGCAACTTGTGAAGAAAGGAAGTAGAATTTGTGAAAGATGCAACTATAGTCACATAAGATAAGTGATCAACATCCTATGACTAAAAGAATTGGCTATGAGATCTCCATAGAGAAGGTATGAAGACTCTAATGAAGTCAGTAAAAGAAGGAGACCCTTGACATTGCCTATCATGCAGATGTGTTTATGAATATGCAGGATGTTAATGTTGCAAGCAAGCAGATGTCATAATGAAAGGCCATCATAAAATGTAACTTTGATTTGATGTTCATTTTGATTTTTGAACAACATTTGGATGGGTTGAAACAGGGCTACCGAAAGAGAGTTGTAGATGTCAACTACAACCAAGATTGGATGGAAGATCCTGAAAATAACATGACTTGGAAAAGGTGGTTGGATGAAGAAAAACCAGAGGTGGACTATATTATCACATTCCGATGAAGAGAAGGATGACATGTCTGATATGGTTCGTGAAGGAAAGTGATGGATGGTCGATGCCCTACGAAGAAAACCTAGAAGATGAAAGCTCCATAATGATGAAGATAAAATTCATGACATCGAAAGGAGGAGCTCTACAAGCAGTTAAAGGTACCATGATCTCCACCAAAGAGCAGAGAGTTGTTGTCGGAAACAAGTCCCTAATTAAAAGGGAGCTTAGAATGAAGTCCCTAGTTAAGAGGGAGCTTGGAATCAAGTCCCTAATTAAGTGGGAGCTTGGACAAGTCCTTAGATAAGAGGAAGCTTGGGTGTATTCCTTTTATAAGAATGAGTATATCTTCCCTAGTTGAGAGGGAGAGATAGACACATCATTCTTGTCTTCATATTGTGAAGAAAGAATGGAGGATTGGGTAAGCATCTAAGATTGATTTTGATACTCTTTGAGGATGTGGTTGGGCATCCAAGATGTAAGAGTAGTCGAAGAGGAAATTCCTTGAGGATGCGTTATTCCAAGATAGGAATCGTACTAAAAGGACATACCCTGTGAACACCTGGGTGGGGTATGTGCCTTGAGAGACAATGATGATGGTGTCTATTAGTTATTGGTCTCACCAACATTGTGCTCTAATCTTCTGGAGGGATAGAGTCATTTGTCAAGGCCTTGCGATGTGACAATGTTGGTTGGTATGATAAGATGCTCTGGTATAAGCTGATAAGATAGCTTATGAGATGGCTTACCAATCCGACTCTTCTTATGAGAATTCTTCAGTTTGAGAATGTCCAAGCACCTTGTATGGATTATGAATACCTCCCTAGTTAAGAGGGAGTGTTGAAATATGTAACTAGGTTCGGTCTTCATAATGAGTCATGACATATGTAATCAGGATTTCATGTATTTGATGTAAAGAGAAAAGTAAAAATTATTATTGTTATCCTTGAGGCATGGTTTTCTTGCTCAAGGGAAATTTATTTTTAGGTCAAGCACCCATTGAGTGCTTGTCATTGAGTCTACAAGTCAATTGAGTCATTGTCATGTATGGCAAACCCATTTGGGCATGTTACATATTGTAAAGATAATTTTATTTGAGTAAAAATGAAGTCAAAGACCCTCCAAGACCTTGTCATAGTGCTACAAACAAGTTGGCCTTCAAAAGGAGCAAGTCAGCTTATTTGGGGACTCAAGGAAGCCTATATATAGGAGCACTCAGCCTCATTTAGGAAAGAATCCATTCAGCAACAAAGAAGTTCGATCAAGGCAAGAAGGAGACCCAAAGAAGAGCAAGAAAAGGAGGGAGAGTTAAGCACAAGAAAGTCGAAATTTCCAATCTATTTTGGGCCTCATCTCCTCACATGTGCGAGACCTAGGGCATCAGTTTGTTACAGTAAATCTGAGTTGCAAAAGAAGCTGAATTTCAGTGACAAGAAGTCAAGTTTGCTAGCCGAATAATCAAGGAAGAGAGGGTTGTCCAAGCGAAGAAGAGAAGAGAATAAAATCACCATAATTCTCTCACACGTGCCACCTAGGGTTTTTGCAGCAAGGGCCGAAAAATGCAGATCGAAATTGCAGTTAAAATTGCAAGGCCGAAATTTTGGTCAAAGGTGAAGTGGAAGCTACTGGAAGTCAAGTTTGACTTGGGTTGAGAAAGTGTTTCAAGGAAAAAGTTTGACTTGGTCTTGGAGGGGTCTTAGTCAAGGGTCATAGGTCTTGGAATTCGTCAATTGAAGTTCTATAAGAAGAGAAGAGTTCTTGTGGGTTTTCCTCTCAATAGGAGAGGTATTGTCCCTAGTTGATTGCCTATATCTTGTGTCCTTTTGTCTCATTGTTCTTTATTGCTTTGGTAGTTGTTTGATGATAAGAACACTAATTATAATCAAGAGAAAGAAGAAGTTAATCAAGTTAAGTAATATATATCACAAGCAGTGATCAAAGTAAGAGAAATCACCTATTCTAGTTGCCCCTAGATTTCTCAACATGTCCACCTCCACCTTCCAACTGAGTTGCAAAAGAATAGGGAATCTAGAGACTCGTCTCCACCCAACTTGGAGACTCCAAAATACAACAAATCAAACATACAGCAAGGAAGCCATCCAAAAATCCCACGGGAATTTTTCCAGGAATAATTCCTCCACCCCAGCCCTTTGGGATTTATTGAGAATCACCATCTCCACCCTCTGGCTACTAGGGACTCGAAAGGCAATTTCTTCCCCACCTGGAGTGATTTCCTCCCTAACTCCTTACCAACCGAAAATTGTCTCCTCCCTTCTTGTTGTTGCGCTCCACCCTGCTCTCCTTTTTCCTCTCGTCCATGATGCCTCTTCCCATGTTTTCCAATAGGCTATGCAAAACCTTCCTAGCCTATTGGATCATGCCACAACTCCCCCCTTTTCTTGTCTCATAATTGCAACCCAATAGTCCGCTCTTTACTTGCGCACTGTGGTATAACTGCTCAATGGCGTTGTCCTCTCTTGCTTGCCTTTTTCTCCAAGGAATCATGGCCCTTGTCCTCTTGTCTAGTCTCCTCTTAATGGCATGCTCCAGCTCATTTAGAGTGCATACCTACCAGCCTCCTTAGCTTTCACAGGAATTGAAATCCCAAGCAATTACCCTCCTTATTCCCTGGAATCTGTGTCCCATAACTCAGCCCATATTTCTTTTATAAAAGTATTTACATTGCATACATGAGGTTAAGCAATTGGATTGTTACACTTGTGGCATTCTTTTAAAATCTAAAAATCGTTTTTCTTTTTGTTTTATGGTAAATTAGGGTCAAATTGAAGCAAAATCGTGTGTTTTAGCATTTAATGACTTGTTGATGTATGTCCTAGGGTTTAGCCTAGTTTAAAAGTGCATTAGAGAAGTTAATTTAAAGTTTTCCATGTATTTTCACCCATTTTCTAGCGCTAACATCAAACTTTATTTAGTGTTGCATGCTTTATTGACCGTCAAAAAATTTTGTAATTTTGTCCTTAGTTTAATCTCAAATTTAGCCTTCATCTCATATGATTCTTACACAATTTAATGGATAAATTTACTGTCGTTATAAACTATTGTTTTGTTGCAATTTGCTGGCCTAAAACCCTACTTTATAGCAGCCTTGAGTTTTTCTTGATTTGGTGCATTCAAGTAACTTAATTGAGACTCCTTAGGCTAACCCTAGCCTTTGGATCGACCCATAGGTCCTTTGAACCCAAATCTAGTACTTACTCCTTCATCCGGTGCAAAACTAGTTTTTCTTACCCTTATCCAGTGGATTTTTGTTATAGTATCATCGAGGGCATTTAGCTTAAGATTCTTGGGTCAATTGATCACTAAGCCCTACCATGAAAGACTCCCTTGTGTTGGATCTGTCCTTCACTAAAGAGAGGGAGTAGTTGCCAAGGTGACAATGGTAACACTCATGTATTTTGCACGTTGTCTAGGTGACCTAGTGAGGCCTTGCACTAGGTGCTAGATTTTGCTATAACAAGTCTCATGGATGTTTTAATAAACTTTTACTCTACTCTCTTACTTTTGGATTTGATATGTGAGACTTGTGTTTGCATAGTCCTTCTCGGATTGTGGCACACAGCACATATCTGCTTGACAATCTCAGAATCAGGTTATAATATCTTCCACATACTTGTTCATTATCTAGCATTGGTAATGTAACTTGAGCAGTTTGGACCTATCATGGTGTTTATAATTATCTATTTCTTGCACACTTGATTGTTTCTTAATGTCACCACAACTTCATTGATATTAGTTCTAAATATATTGTCATCTCAATCCTCACGATGCCCAAGGAATTCCCCAGAATACTTGGCTGTCACCCAAGCCTAACCGAGCACTCGGATCAGGGTGCCCCTTCTTGTTTTGACATGCCTAAACCCAGGGTTTAGCCTTGCTAACAAACTCTGTCGATTAATGGTGATTTATAAGTTACCAAATAAAACATTTTATTTCTTTATGACATAAAAATGGCTTCTTAAAGAGGGCAACCCAAGGGTATGTATGATGGCACTGAGGAAATTCAGAGGTTATAGAACCAACATGTGCTGGTCAAATCAAACCCTGACAAGCTTTTCAGGTTGTTTAGAGGACTCTAAGGTTGAAAATGAATTGCAACTTGTGTTAATCGAATGTCTCTATCTATAACATCTTATAAATAGTGAATTTGAAGGAATGCCTCCTTTTCTCTTAAACATACGCTCCAAAGAATAGTAGCGGGAACCACAAACAATATAATAATTAACAGTTAACCATAAATGTCCGTTTATGTTAAAAGGGATTTTGCTTCCAGACCCGTCAGGCAGTGATTTATACGGTGAAAAAGCTCTACTAGGCCATGTGCATATGGCATAGTGCATCCACTTGTACTCCACTTTTAACTATTTTTCCATGTTGCCTTGTAGTATTTGTTCCTATCTAATACGTTGCAGGTCACACCGAGACTCTTAATCATGTAATTTATTCCAAACTACCATCAATTTCAATTTTTAAACACTGCATATTTCAGCAAACTTCATACCACGACACAGGGAAAGCATTTTTACAAATTGAACTTGGTAAACATTTAAACAAACCTCTGCCAAGGTCATCACGATCCGCGTGCACAACAACTGCCCTCCCAACTATTGAATGTGGCCCTTTCAGAGGAATCTGCAATCATCCATATATATTGACCAAATTCTCAATTAATTAGTATCAAAAACCACATTGCTAACTTATTCAGTTGTATCTTTGCCATCATAAAATCTGAAACTTAAAACCCAGCCTCAAATATCACCTTCCAATCTTGGATGGACAACTCAGCCACACCTGCAATTGCAAAAGAAGAGGTCTCAATAATGCCACCCACGATCAGATATTATAATTTTTGAAGCCGGGCAGGTATGACTTGAACTTGCAAATTGTATCTGGCTCGGCGTACAAATCAGGAAAAAAAACTCGGCAACTTAGAAATTAAAAATTTGGTTAAATTTTGCGTATTTTTTTTGTTGAGCTTTTGCTCAGTCCAAGCAGTACTCTTAGTCTCTGACCCGGCTAAGCCAAGCGTTGTTACTTTGATAGTAAAAGAAAATGACTGGTAAACAAACAAGGGTTTTACCAAGGTCAGATGAGTTTGTAGAACAAACTGAGCCTATGGACTATTTAATTAATAAAGTGGGGAAAAATATTCCGCATGCCCATGGCTTCTAAAATTGAAAAATTAAAATTAAAGGAAAAAATAGTGAAATGCAGGAACAAGAAAAACAAAATACCATCCTCTCCAGCAATAACATTGCCCAAATCACCAGCATGACGGTTTTCATCCTCGGGAGCACCATGATCCTTCTTCCATGGGTTGTAATGTGGACCTATAGTATTAATCTACCATTGAGTGTATTTCCTGTATAATAGCAATACTGAGATTGATTATTAATTAAAAAGGATTGGTTGCAGTAGTTCATACCAGTGGAGAGGCATCCATTAGTGGTATCACCCATTGCATGAACATGAAATCCATGGAGACCAGGCTTAAGGCCTGTTATTCTGCCGAACACCTTTGTGGGTTCTGTAGGACAAATAATTCGATTCAATTAGTGGACGAATGGTTAACAGAGGAATTATAAGTTCTGTATGGATCTGAGCAACTGTACCATTGCCCTCCTGTGTGAAGTGGAGGACACCCTTGACATTCGCGCTCCCTGAAAGCACCGCCACTGCTTTGAGGCCTGCCATTCTTTTTTTTCAAAAGACACGCTTGGCTTTCAATGATCCGTCTATGATGATAATACATTATCCCCTGGAAAGAGAAGCTAATTTAGTAAATGATAGAGTGCTGGCTGACGAGAGACCTCGCTGAGTATACAACTCATCCAATATTATCGCCTCGAAAGAAAAGCTCATTAGGGTGGTTAAGTTTTGATTAGGAATGATAGAGTGCTGACTGACTATAGACCTCGTTAAGTATATTAATACAACTCGTCATATGTTATCCCCTCGAAAAAAAAGCTAATTAGGGTGGTTAAGTTTGATTAGTAAATGATAGAGGATTCGCTGAATAGATAACTGGTTAAGTATATTGATATAATATTTTGTAGTTAGAGAAGAACATTTAATTAATTTGTAATAAAGAAACTAAGAAATTATTTTAATGTCTTTGAGACTAAAGATAATTTATGTGATAGATTGCTTCTCCATTTGTTAACCTATGGGATAGATTGTTTCTTCATCTGCTTGATGTATTCGGCCATTTTTCTGTGAAGCTTCACAATAAATGCTCCCAACTTCTTGACAAACCCCTCGCTAAATAAATTATCCTATGGGATAGATTGTTTCTTCATCTTCGTGATGTATTCGGCCATTTTTCTGTGAAGCTTCACAATAAATGCTCCCAACTTCTTGACAAACCCCTCGCTAAATAGATTATCCCAAGAGCTAGCTGTTAGCGTATCTACATAACTTTTCATATTGCCTTTGAAGACCTTACATTCTAAAATAAAATGTTTTTTTGTTTCCACTTTTCCAGAAGAACAAAAAATGCATACTCTTTCCTCCCACACTCCTTTTGGCATTTTCCAACACCCTGCTTCACAACACTCTTTTTTGGAGTTGGTGGTAAGAGAAGTTAACATTTGATTTGTATGAGCGTGGAGATGCAATTAGTAAAAGTTGTATGTTTCCCTTTATAAAATAATAGGGAG